>PVKZ01007114.1:0-26448 GCA_004027375.1 Macroglossus sobrinus | reverse complement strand
GAGAGGAGAAAAATTACCAAAGGGATAAACCTGTGGAGTATCATGATCTGCCACAAAGTTCACATGAAAGATGCTCACTACTATTGATGAAATGAGTGAACCAACTCCATATTTCATGCTTTAATGTCTTTCAGTTGAGATCATTCACTCAGCAAGCAGGCATGTACACCTACTATGTACTTGATATTATATGGGGTCCTGGGAATGCTGAGATTTTCACAGTCCCTGCCAATAGAGATGAATAGTGGGAAGATGCTCAGAGTAATCAGAAACATAAGCAAACATTTACTTTTCTGAGCTCTGTGACAGCAGGATACACAAGGCACTTAGGTGATTGCTATGGTTAGCATGTGTCTGTTGCAAGAAACATAAAACCCAACCCAAATTTGCTTAAATAAGATCAATAGTGTTTCCCATAAATGCTTTTAAAACAAAGTTGTATTTTCCTCGTTTTTTGTGTGTGTTCAGAAAAGATGACTGTACCTAAATGTTTCCCTTTATAGGATCTCTGTATCCATGTACCAACATCTCTATTTTCTCTACCAAGTCCACTAATGCTACAACCTTGATAGTCTTCTTCTCAAGGGCTAAGAGGCAGCTGATTAACAAACTGGAGTCCTCTCGTGTGCCTTTTATCCCACTTCAATCAATTCTGTACTTTAGATTCTGTTATTAACTGAGCCCTACTTTCTGATACCAAGTTTTCTATCATTGCAGATGGTTTGAATTGTAAATAATTTTAAAAAATTAAACTCAAAGTGGTTTTTACTAAAAAGAGGATATATTGGTGAATAAAGAAGGTATGAACTCAGGGGAGTGCTGATTCAGCAATTCATCAATAGAACCATTTCTATTCTGTCTGCCAAAGCATCAGCTTCATCCCAAGGTAAGTTGTACTCATGGTTACAACATGGCTGCCAACAATCACCAAAGATATATGTTTCCTTGGACCACATCAAGAGAGTGGGGAAGGAAATTACTACTAGAAGCTCTCGGAAAAGAATGAGGAAGTGCAATTCCAGAAACTCCTAGAAAACATTTCTTCTCATTTCATTGGTCCAAATGGGCCCATGAGCTCAGCCCTGCACCAACCACAACGGCCAGGAAATGTGACTTTACTAATTAAAATAGTTCCGAACTAAGTATAAAGGTTTAATCTTCTTCTCAAAAAGCACATGGATTTAAATAGAAGAAGTGTTGATGCCTGAATTAAAGTCGGGGACTTTATAAACATGGATGTTGGAGAGACAATCACAGTTTCCACTACAATGATGGCAGAAAATATTTACTGAACTCATTTATGTAGGAAGACTATGTAAGAGGTTGTGATCACTAGCATGGATTTATCTCTGCTCCCGTGCTCAAAATGTCCCTCAAGAAGTCCAGCCAGAAAAGCCCAAGCCAAGCCCTTTTGCAAGACTCCAGCTGAAACAAAAACCCAGCCAGACTCAGTTAATGTCCTCCCAACTCTTCCCTCATCTATGGTCGCCCATATTCCAGTTTTGTTCGCTTAAAGTGTGAGGCAGACATAATTACTAAATTTCAGCAAGATCCCGAAAGGACCCCAAAGGTTTTTTACTCAACCAGAAATCATTTGTTCTAATGAGCCCCATTCATCACCTCCTGACCTTGGAGCTCAATTAATTTTACACAAGAAACCCCTGCTGTTGAAGATGTTCCCATTATAAAGGTCGTCACCTCCCTCAGCAGGGACCTGACCAGGAGCTGGCTGTAAAGACTCTATAACTTGGCACTGGAGGCAGGAAAGTGGGTTTTTTTCCAAAGCGACTGGGGAAGAAATAGAAATTAGATCCCACCTGAACCAGAGTAACCTCCTTAGTTCAGAACTGTCCTTGTGCCATTAGTGTTTTCAAAGAAACCAAAGGGAAAAAGGAATCTGCCTGGAAACTCACTCTCTGCCCACATCTCTGTCCCTTCATGTGGCTGACTCCTCTTCATTTTTCAGTGCTTACCTTGGTTCTCTTGTCTCTTCCTTCAAGAAGTCCTCTTGGCTCTTCCCTCAACCTTACAGATAGTGTACCTTGCCTTTTGAACTTTGCCCCACCCAGAACCCCTTTTGTCTCTACCATACATTTAATCTGTTAGCAAAATGTCTTGAAAACTTGTCTACAATCCCTACTAGAGTGTGGGTACCTTAAGATTAGAAATAGTCCATTTTATTTCCAACTATATCCTTAACTTCAGTGTTGAGCACACACATTCAAGGCTTGGTAACTATTGTGAAAGGAAGGGAAGGAAAGAGAAGACTAGGCAGATAGACACCCAAAGGAAAAATGTCTTTTTGAGCCTCTTTTCTCAGTTCCACAAGCCTCATCATAGAATCTCCTTGACTTAAACTTTTCCATTTCTGCAAACTTTGATGGTGATGAGGTATATCGTCTCTGCTTGCCTTCTCCAGCCCCGGAATCGAAGGACTCAAGGGAGTGGCTGGCAGAAGAAACCTAAAAGTGATGTTGCAATATCAACATTTTACTGGGAAAACCAGATGTTCTGCTCTCCGAGGTGTGGAGTGCAGGTGGGAAGCCGCTTCCATCCCCCACTGTGAGTGAGTTCTTTCTCTCTGCCTTTCCCACAGGGCGAGACATTGGGGGGAAAATATTTGATGCCAAACTCAGCTGGAGAAACACTGCCTTAAATAGATGTAAGGAAGCTTCTTTAATGGAGAATTTCTTAGAAGTTTAATATGCTTTGAGTAAGATATGGATAAAATATTACATTCTAAAAAATAAATAATTAATTGATCTTTTTCCAGGGGGATTCAATTTATTTAATTATCTTCCTATAGAATAGTGCTTCTCAAAACTTTGTGGTATGGAATAAATTTAGGTTTTCTTTTAATGTCCAGTTTGCAGTGGACCAACACACGACCTTACACAGCCAATGCTACATGTCATTCACCATGTGTCTGACAACATCTGTACTTATTGTACTCTGTTCAAGAGAAGTCCATTGAACACTTGGATGTCGAAGCAATGTCTGAATTCTTACTCTAAATTTCTGTATTGACTTTATTGCAGACAAGTAAGAAAGAGTTCATAGAGTAGTATTGCCATGAAATACCTGCTAGATAAAATTCTCTCTCAAAATCTCTCTCAAAAAACACAGCTGCAGAGTGAGCTGCTGAACACCATCTCCCCATTTTCCATATTCGAAGCTCCCTCTGTATTACCTAATCCAATGGCAAAGCTTATGGAGGAGGAAACAGACCTCTCTTAGCTCATCAGTTGGGGAATGCAGACCAGGACCAGGGCTGTGCCTTGTCAAATGGCCAGATGACCTGATGTAGTTGGGAGTGGAGGGCTTCCTTTCTCCCAGACTCTGCTTATGGAAGCTCTGAGAGGGGCAGCTGTCCAGCCAAAGGGGTTCTGCTAGTTGACCTTGGAGAGCAGGTCTGTTGTGTTCTTGTTCCTCAGTGCCCAGCAACGTGTCTGTTGCTTAGCAGAGATTCATCTGAAAAGGAGAGGAAAAGAGTTAGATATGAGGTAAAAAAATATATATTTCAGAGTTAAGAAAAGATTTCTGGGAATGCTTAGGGGTTAAAAGAGGGAAGTCATAGAAAAGGAGAGTTTGTGTTGACTTTAATGATGCAGAATATTGAGAGTTAGGGTTTAATGAAGAAAAGTTCACCCGGTTCTCTTGCGATATTAAATAAGAGTATGAATTCTAATGGAGCCTACTGTTAGCATATCCAGTCATGTTTAGGGTAGGAGGGAGCTCATCAGTATCTCAGTCCTTCCTATTAATTTCCAGGCTTGCAATTAATTGATTTTTCCTCATTGAATCCCCATAGTAATAAGTAGCTTGTATATAAATATGACAGGTATGCTGGGTGGATAAAAGTATGCTATGGACATGTAGTGGCATTATTAATGATCTTGTCATCAATAAAATTGCAATATTTTTTTTTTTAAAAAAAGCTTTAAGCTTAGCTGTGCATGTGTCTGAGATCATCTTGCACGCCTTAGAAAAGTTGCTGATTCTAAAGATTTTTTTTTCTCTCTCTTTGTGCTGCAACTTGAGCTTCTTTTGATGTTTGCCTCGTTGGATATTACTTAAATAATTAAAGCAGCTATTTTTTAACCACTTTACATATAGAAAGTTTGACTTCCATCATTGAATTAGAAAATTATTCAATGGCACCTCATTAGATAGATGATAGATAGATAGATAGATAGATAGATAGATAGATGGATAGATTCTGGATTCTATTATCAAAAATGTGAATACCGTGAAATCCAGATGGACACAAAGCCCCATAGTGACTCTCTGCAGTTTCCAGGTGCTGACTTCCCACTAACTTCAAAGGGAATTAGGAAGAAGAAAGCACAATGCCTTGGGAATGCACCCCAGGCCATTGCTACCTGGTGCGAGGCAGGTTGTAATGTCTATCTGATTTATTCCTGCTAAAGGACCTGATGGAAAAGTCTGTCTGCCTTTGGGCAGCCCCCAGAGCCAGTTCTGTCAGTAAAGAAGGAGCATGGTTATAACTGCAGACCATTTTTGAGTTTCAGCTCTATCATCTAGCAGCTGTGGAATCCTGGACAAGTCACCTAATATCTCTGGGTCTCTGGTTTTTGTTTTTTATTTTTTTATAAGACAGAGATAATAAACTGAACTTCTAGAGCTACTGTGAAGATTAGAATTAAAGTTTTTAAGTACTCAGTGCATAATAGATGTTCAATAAGTGAAATTTATTATCACTATTTTTATTATGCATGCCTGGGGACCCTGAGATACACAAAGATCTTTCCCCTCAACCTACTTGCTCATGAAATCCATGACCTTACATATTTAATTTGCCTGCCCAGCTTCCCAGGGCCATGGCAGCTGAGAAAGGACTCATGTGACCTTGACTCCTACATCAATTAGCAGAGCTATTCTTGGAGTGGGGGTAGTCTCTCCTCACTGATCTGTGTGGCAGTTTTTAAAAAAACATGACCTCACTCACTCAACTTACTTATAGCCTTCTTAAACATAAGACTATTCTGGAAGATATTTAAGAGATGCAACTGTGTACTGCAAGCATCACCTTTCCATCACCCAGAATGAACCCAGGGACCTTCATCCTAACTTTTATGGCTGGGGGAGGAAGTTCTTTACCCATCCAGGTAGGAGTGGTCTTTATTCTCACTATCTGTTCTAAGGTCTTGCTTCCTGTCTCTAGTGGACCACTTTTCCCAAATGGAACTCTGGGAAGCCTGTCCTGTTGGGTTATGCTACCCTAAATGAGAGCATTAAATTCCTCTTTCTTGTTTATGTATTTATTCAACAATGAGTTACTGAGGGTCTATGCAAGGCCAGACACAGTTCTAGGCTCCAAAGGAATATATAAAAGGGAAAATAAAAGATGCCATTCCTACCCTCATGAGAAAGGCAGACATTAATCAAATCAATAACATTACAATTGTGTTAATGTGCTGTGAAGAAGATACATGTGGTGCTATGAAAGAAAACAATAAGGGAAATTGACCTTGTCCAGAATATCAAGGAAGGCTTGTCTAAGGCAGTGATTCTTGAGCGTAGACCTGAAAGATGAGGAAAATTAATGAAATGAAGTACAGGCAAGGGTGGAGGTGAGAGATTATTCCAGGTAGAGGAAGTATATATTCAAAGGCCTAAGGCAAGAGATGATGTGATGTATACAATTGAATCCCCCAGGAAATGTGAAGGAGACTCATGAGACAAGCAGGCATCATCCATATTATGTAAGGCTTTATAAGGACCCCTTAAGAATTTTGTTCTTCCACACAATAGCAATGAAAAGCTACTGAAGTTGGAAGATGGCATGATCAAATTTGCACTTTCAGGAAGATGTTATTGGGTCTTTTGCTAAATAAACATCAACAATCTTTATAGATACACTTTTAAGACCAACTTCTCAGCTGGCTCTGAGACAGGGAACCAGAAGAAAGCATGAGTCAGGGGCTTCCTATAAATGAATGTTTCTAATCCTTGCTCTTCTGTTGGTGATAACTTGAGTGCACCATGATTTCATCACTTTCCTTATCCTGGCTTTTGAAAGCCAAGGAGCTTTCAGCATATCTAGCTTTTCTCTGCCTGGAGTGCAAGAAAATCACCATCCTTGATACCGTATCTTTTTCTCCTGGGAAAGGAATCAAAATACTGTTTTAGCCTCACTGAAGGTTAAACTCATGGATAAATTAATTCCTATTAAAAATTGTTATCATTTTAAATTATATGCCCCCTTGTATTTATTGAGGGAGAAAAAAAAAGTCTATTAATAACTAAACCATAAGGTCCCTGAAAAAGAGACCTCTTCTTGCATGGCTTTATCTCCAACCTGCTGCATTGTAGTTGCTCAGTAAGTACTTGTTATATAAATGAACCTTAAAATATTTTTACAAGAGGAAACAAAATGAAAAAAAAAATCACTCATTATCCTAACATTCCAAAAGAACTTCCCATTTTTATGGAATGTTTTGTTCTTATGTTTACAGACATGTATATTGAATTAACTTTTTAGCATGTAATCTTAGTTTTATATGATGTAGGTATTTTTTCCCAATATGTTCTTATCATAAATATGTGAGTAAACCTCTTAATTAGCCACTTGGATCTTCCTGGTGTGTATGCTGATGGACACAAGATAATGCACAGCATTATACAAATAGGCAGGAATGTACATGTTTAAAGTTATAATTCCACAACCTAACTGGGGACATTTTTCTCCATGCAGAGGCAAAGAAAATGCAACATACTTTCAAGGGAAGGAAAAAGAAAACAAACTGAGTTTTAGAAGCCATTGATGAACTAAAAATTTAGATTTTGGTATTATTTAAAGCTTTGACCACCATTTTGCAGGCAAAGAAAAATAAGACTCTAAAGATTAAACATATTTGTCTAAGATCACACACCTAGGAATCTTCTGATCCCGAGACTGATCTCCTGGCCAACTCTTAGGAGCCTTTCTCACTGATCTCAATAAGTAGAAATGGTCCAAAGAAACAAGTAATGTTATTTACTGTTCCTACAGATTGTAATAATGAACCAGAAATGTCATGTTTTTATGTTGTAGGCAGGTTGGGACACCCCTTTCTGCATTGGGAACTATTTCCATGAGGTTCCCAGCATCCCCCCACTTTACATATGAGGAAACTGAGGCTCATAAAGTTTAATTAATTTGCCCAATGTCATGTAACTAAAGAGCAGAGCTTAGTTTCATTCCCAAGCCTGTGTTCTCTGTTTCACCCCCACACTGTGTCCTTAGATTTTTCTAGATTTATTTTCTAAATCTGATTAAATTTGCCATGTCTTAAAGACTTGGGAGAAGAAAATCCAGAATGGAAGTATGGAAGAAGAAAGCAAATTGGCAGCTCCTGGGCCACACCAAATGAGGTGGGGGGAGGGGAAAGAAGGATAGGCTTTATTATTTGAGAGGCCAAAGTCATATATCCTAAAACCACAAGTACAGCAGTTTAGCATTCTTTCCCTTAACTTCTGTAAGACAAATGCATCAGTCAGAAAAATGCCGTTAGTGGGAAAACACTCTGTTTTCGGTTATGAAAATGTAGCTGCTACAGACTCCAATACAATATGTCAAGTTCACCTTCACCTAAGAGTCTTGTTTTAGTCAGTTTGGGCTAATATAACAAATTACAACAGTCTAAGTGGCTTAAATGACAAACACAGTTCTGGAGGCTGCAAGTCCAAGATCTGGGTGTCAGCACGGTCAGGTTCCTGGTTCATACCCTCTTTCTGGATTACAGATGGTCATCTTCTTTGTGTCTCCACGTGGTGGAGAAAGAGCTAGGTGGCTCTTCAACCTCCTCTTGTAAGAGCACTAATCCCATTCATAATAGCTCCACACTTATGACCTAAATTACCTCCCCAAGACCCCACTTCCAAATGTCATCACGTGGGGATTAAAGTTTCAACATATTTCTTTTTAGGGGACACAAACATTCAGTCCATTGCAATCCTCTTGTGCCTGGCATCAATTCTCATGTAACTCCAAGACTAATATATGAAAGAGTCTTGTTCTATTCATCTGTTTTCAGATTTATGGTCTCCTGAAGAAATGAGCATTCTTGGTCTACATAATATTTTTCACTCTATAATTTCCCCTCTACTTCTTCCACTTCCTCCCAGAAAGAGAGGGCTCAGTCCTTAGACCTTTGTTTCCCAAAGGCACAAAAACAGAAATACATTCTACTGAAGATCGATGTTTATTGAGAGCAGATGTTAACATGTATCCCCAAAGGACTTAGCACAGGTTAGAAACCATATTAGGAGCAGACCACTTACCACCAGCAAACTGCCAAGTTCAAGGGGCCAGGAGATACAAAACAGGTAGGGACGCCCCACTGGCCATCCTGCCCCAGAAATGTTTTGCCCTTCCCCCCACTCCCCACCCCCCCACTCCCACCCCCCCACTTTACAACTCCAGCCCTCCCTGGGGATCGAGATCCTTTACAAATGGCTGCTCATCCTCTCTAGGTAAATGATGTGAGTTTTTGTTCAGACTCTCAATACATTTGGCAGTTTATGGAAGATTATTAAGATTAATTCTTTTGCCCTCCAGACTATTCTACCACCCACAAATCCACACTACATATGACTGACCTTGTGATTTGTAAGGTGAGCTCAGTTTTAGTCTAATGATTACTATAGCAGGAGCAAGGAGGATGTGTCGTGGCCACCAGAGGTATGGAGACCTACGCTTACTTCTGAGTCCTCTAAGGACATGTGCTGGGGACCTTCAGGTTCAGGATTAGAATTCACATGGAGCCAAGGACCACACTTCATATACTGAAATTGAGTCTTTGAAATTGAGTCAAAGACCCAGTTTCATATATCTTTGTAGTTTTAGGGGTTTGAATATCTCAACTTCCCAGGACAGATGATGTAAACGTTTCTCAATAAGTATTGATTGACTGAATGAATGAATGATGTTATTTTTTATGCCCTATAAGCACAAATTATCTCTTCCTTAGAGACAACCAAGTACATTGTTGAAGTTTTGTGTCAGGCAGCCCCGTGAATCCTAGTTTCGTCATTTATTGGCAAGTGACTCAAATTTCTCTGAACTTTCTTCCTCATCTGAATAAAAAGATTTGGAAATATTAGGACTAATTCATGAAAACTACCTGGCACACAGAGGGGCTCAGTGGATATTCGTTTCTTCTCTGTGTATTCTCCTGCATTTTCTGAATTCCCTAAACCCAACTGCTTGTTAGCACAGAGCCAGATTCGGTGCTGTGGGGCCCTGTGCCTGCTTTAGACCAAATGCTAGAGCCCTCAGGATCACAAGTCTGAAAGTCAGCTGTTTTCAATTGAATACTAGCCCCATTCCTTATAGCTGTGTGGCCTTAGGTGAGCTGCTTCACCTCTCTGAACACCTGTTTCCACATCTGAAAGGTGGGGATAATAATACCCATACTTACCTTGAAGAAATTTTGTGAACACATGCAGTTTCGAATAATGTTTGGGCTTTGAACTGCTTGGCGAGTGTGACTAGTATGTATATAAATCTCTACTTGAAATGTGAATTCTTTCAGGAACCAAAATCTCTCTCTCTCTCTGTCTCTCTCTCTCAGCTTTAGTCAGTGCCTCCCTAGGCATGCTCTGGGATTAGGGCTGATACTGGTTTGCTGTCCCTGCCCCATACTTCTCAGCACTCCATCTCCCCAGACCCCAGAGAGCTGGGGGACTTTTGGAGCTGGCCCAGGGGGTAGAAGTACAACAGCACAGAGCAGGCTCATTAGGACCCTGTGCAGATCCCTGGATCTTAGGGAGCACAGTGAGGCCCAAATGCCCTCCAGCAACACACTCTGCTCTCCTTCAAAGAATCCTGCAGTTGGGGTGGAGTTTTATGTAGAATTCATGAGATTTTTAGCCTGATGACAGCAGCTGAAACCGTTCCTCTCCCATTTTTCTATGTGTTTCTTTGTAGGTGGATGGGTACACAAGGGCACATGAAGTTTTATTAAGAGGCAAAAAAGCTTGCAAACTTTTACTGCTCCTCCCAGGCCCATAAACAGTTTCCCTCGATTTTTCTTTCCAAGGCAATAAAACCTGGAGGGAGGTGAGCCCTGGGACCTGGGGGTGAGGTGGGTTTGCTCCTAGTCTAAGGCTGAAAGCCAGGTAAAGCCAGGGCAGCCCATCGCTGCTCCATCCTCCAGAGGAGGAAACCTGGAACTATGAAAAGTTCAGAAAGCCTGAGCTCCCTCGACTTATATATAATAACTAGAGAAGGGGAAATCTAGAGGCAGCACAGGGATCCAGAAAGACTCTTTGAAGGCTCTGCAGTCAGAATCCTTTATAAGCAAGAAGTTAATATAGCACAGGGCATAAGATTTTAGGCAATGAGTCAGAATGCCGCAGGCTCTGCCACTTATCAGGCAAGTGGTCCTGAGCAAGTGACATAATGATCTTTTTCAGCCTCAGTTTCCTCATCTGTCATGAGGATAATGAGATATCTGGATGAATGCATGAGATGATCAATGTAAAGCAAAGAACAGTGTGCTGAAAATAATAGTTAACACTAAGGAAACCATGACAAATCATTACTTAAAATGTGAGTTGAGCATACATCCCAAAGATTCGGAGCATGAAGCCATGAAGCCATACGTAGTTAATAACAGTGGTCATAGAGCTCACTCCTGTGTGTATGCCTTGGTGACAGGCCTACCATTTTTTCAGAAAGCCCGAAGGAAGTCTTCAAAAATGTCACAGACATTAGTGGTACTAAGAAGACAGGCTAGCAACCTCTCTAGGAAGGAGCTAGCATCTGAGGGGTCCACCTGTTGTTGAACCATTGGCTTCCTCCTCTGGCTGCTCCCAGCACGAGGAGACCCTGGCATTGCCCAGTGAGCACGGACCTATACCTAAGAGGGTCATGGGGTTACATTCAGCCCAGTGGCAGGCCAAAGAGCACATGCAAGAAGGAATATAAAGACCCACACCTGCGTCCAAAAACACACTTGCTCAAAGAGAAAATAAAACCCGTGGTTGAAGTTTAACAATCAAGAAAAGAGTCAAGTCTCCTGGTCTGCAGAGATTTCTTTCATAATCCTCTACTAAATAGGGTTTTTTACCTCCCACCAATTAAATGTTCATTTGTGGTTCCTGTTAACAGAACCACATTTCATTTTAAATATTCAAGGGATTCAATAATAGATCGCCGATGTACTCCTTTTGGAATATATATGAATATGCACTCTGCCCAAGAGAAAGATGAAGCTAAAACCAGAACTGAGAAATGGAATAGAAAGGTTACTAGTGAGCATCAAAATCAATTAAAATCCAGGTAAGACTATATCATATTTTAAGCTTAGTTATAAAGGTCAAAATGATCCAAAATCAAAATGATTTTTGGAAGAGTCAATGTTTAATATAAATAACAACAACAATAATAATTCTATACCGATATTCTTATCTAAAATTCCAGAGCCTATTAACAAATAATATGAATTGGGGGAAAAATGGAAAGATGATAAGGAAGAAAGTGAAAGTATGCTAAAAATTTTGGCTCAAACAAGAAGAGTTAAATTTAAAGCAGAATATATATGTTTTTAAAATAAATATTATATATTATATTTATAACATGTATAAAGGCATTAAAACACCCAACAGAAAGCAAGAAACCAAGGAAAAATAAAGACATATAAAAATAAAGTCTGAATTAAGATGATAACAGAGTGAATTTAAGTTATAATTTTATGTATAAACATGGTTTTAAAATAAAAAAAAAACAGATTCTTCCATTTAATCAGAATCAAAATTTAAAGAAAGGGGCATCATATTTGTAAAAAGTGGATCATCATTTTAAAATGAAATATTCAAATAAAGCAATAATCACAATATTACCATCAACAAAAGGTTAACCAGGATAGAGAGGCCTGTTTTCTCATGATAATGATTCAACACACAAAGGAAAAAAAAAAAGACACAAGGAGTAATGATCAAAGGGTTAACTGTGCTCATATTCTAGGTTTTGGATTACATGTGAGTTTTATTTTATTTTGATTCATCTGAATTCTCTCTACTTTCTTTAATGTACATAAAGAGAAAAAGAGTTATAACTCATTCTCTTTACTACCCTCACCATCTTCAAAGAAGCTAATACAGCCCAAGTGTCTCCTCTTCTGGAAATCTTCTCCCGACACTGCAAATCTCATCCCCGTATGGACCAAATGAGGTGCCCTTCTCAGGGACGTGCCGAGCCTCCTACTGGCTACAGAGCAGGATGTGTGCATCTCTTCCCAGCTTCATGTGCAGCAACACCAGGTTGGTAGCTTGAAATCTGCCAAGGTGGAGTATTTACATCATGGAAAACAGCAAATGCTACAAATCCAGGTCTCCCCCCAACCCCCCACCACCACCTAGAGCCCATTGTTAAACATTTACATCTCTGTTTATGTTCCCAGAAGCCAGTGCCTGTCCCACTCCCTCTATAGTTTTTGTTTTCATGTGCTATAATGTTCTACTTGTTTTTTTCCACCACTAATTTGTGAACATCTAAGAGGTAAAACATTTCATCATGTATCTCCAACCCAACCACAGTACCCAGCATGGAGTTGGTGGAAGGAAGGAGAGGAAGAAGAAAGAAGAACGGGAAAAAAGGAAAAATAGGAGAAAGGGAGAGAGTCAAGGAAAGAGGGAGGAAACGAATAAAAGAAGATGAGCAAGAGGGAGAAGGAGGGAGGGGAAGAAACACTAACTCCTTTCTTTCTTCAAATATAATAAAATTGCCTAATTATCTCTAAATATCAACTACAGGCCATTCTTTGGAGCATGAAATTCTCCAATTATCACCAAGAGGAAGATACAAGCTTCCTCACTCCTGATTCTTAAGTAGCAAAAAAAAAAAAAAAAATGCCTTTAAAAAGCCCCACTAACCTCTGGAACTTCCAGCCAGACTGGGTCAGGAAGGTAGAAGGAGGCTATTATTGAAAAAGTCATCTCTTAATCCCAATTTGGATGACAAATAAGCACTTCCTGAGAATTAACAATTCTGCAGTCTGTTTCCTCATTCAGCACATGAGAGACTTGAGAACTCTCCCTTCTCCACTTCATTGAGCACCAAGTATTGAGAAAGGGATCTGTGAACAAAAAGGACTTGAAAAGTTTACCTAATTGGTTTCAATCCCTTTCAAAAGGTACTGGAATCTCTTCAAGAATCATAGTGCTGTCATAGCCTATTAGGCTTCTTTTGGGTAGTGATTTATCCAAGTAAAGTACTCATTATGTTAATACATCCTAATATATCATCATTAATGTAAACTCCCCTTCTCAGTAAATATGTACACCCAGGCCAGAAGAATCTCAGAGGCCAAAGGACTTGTTAAAGTTAAAGAAAACAAAATAGAAAACAGTAGCTAATCCAACTGGTTTAGCCAGTTTTTCTGATACACACTAGATACATCCACAGAGCTACTTCCATTGTCTTATTCAAGTTCCTTCAGGTTGTGTGTGCCAGTATATGTGAATGGTGACTGCTGCTTAGAGGAGAGAAGGAAATGAAAACCTCTAATTATTGAGTAGCCACTGGATACATTCGTTGGTTCAACAAATATTGATTGAACAGAGTTCCAAGAGCTGGCCCAGCTTCTGAGGATATAGATGAATGAGACAAACTTTTGGTGTGTACAATCCGTTGGAGGAATGGGAGAAGTAGTTAAAAGCAAATAAACAACAGAATTAAAGATTGTAATATGCTCTAGTAAGGAATGAAACAAAGCACTGTGGTACCTTATAAAAGAGAAGATGTATTCAGGAGGGACAGGGGGTGACAGTTAAGCTAACACATGAACTAAAGGATTGGAAGTTGGTTGTGCAAAAGGCTAGGAGAAAAAGAATAAAGGAATGCCAGCAAAGGAAATGGGAGCAAAGGCCTTAAGATGGAAAAGAACTCAGCACACTCAAAGAACATAAAGTTGTCTGTGTGGCAACATGAGTGAGAAAGAATGAGGGCAGTAGATGAAGAGGAAACGCAGACAGGTACCAAGCACGCAGGGCATGATAAAGAATTTAGAATTTAGTGTAAGTGCAAAGGGGAGCATTTGACACTTTTGAAGCCGAGGAGAGACCCAGTGAGTTAGCCTCAGTGAGAGTCTTCCTCTGAGTGTTGTGTGAAGAGCAGACAGGGGGGACTGGGATGAGAGCAGAGAGATGAGTCAAACTGCTCAGATTTTGGACTCAGAGGCAAGAGAATTGAATGCACATTCACTAAATCCAACACAAAGTTTTCAAATGTGGATCCATTTGCCCAAAGGAAACATTGATATTTCCATGCCTTTCTCAAACTTATGGCAGTAAAATTTTGGACAAATTACATCACCTCTTAGGAGCTCAGTATCTTCATTTATAAAAGCAGTTTAGCTGAATCTTCCAGAGGATCCAGTAAATGTTATACACCTTGGTTTCTTGGAAAGGAAAATGAGTCACTCATCTGTTGGAAGGAGACCAAGTAGCCCCAGGCAGTTCCCTGGGCCCAGCCACAGCCAAGCTTGGGTGGAGCCTAAAAGGGGCCAGGGTGGAGACCCAGAGAGGCCTGGGTACCTGATTATGCAGTGCAAAATCCCATGTCCCACGCCACAGACTTTCAGCTCAGGAATGTGACTTAGGTGGGGCCAACTGATGATGGAAAGAAGAGAGAAAACCGGGAGGCCCTGGAAGAAATAATAGAGATAAATATTTAAATAATTGTAGGGTGGAGAAACATTTTTAAATTGGAAAGCAAAGGCAGAAAGCACACAGGCAAACGGATAAAATTTATTTTATGAAAAATCTAAAACTCATTCTACAAATCAAAAATAAAATCATGAGTAAACTAATTCAAAATGGGCAAAACACATAAACAGGCATTTCACAGAAGAAACACGAATCATCAATAAATCTTTGGCAAGATGTAAAAAAGGACTGGTAATCAGGAAAATACAAATCAAGACAACTATAATCCATAATTTTATACACTTTCAATTCGCAAAAATGGAAAGTTTACAATATTAACTTTGGAATGAGATCTCTTACATATTTCTGGTGGAGTGAAACATGGTATTACTCCTTTGGAAAATAATTGAGTAGTCTCCTAATAATAACTATTTATATATTCTATGGCCCAGCAATTCCACTCATAGATGTAATTACACATGTATACCAGCCAAGAATATTCAGAGCT
The DNA here is from genome assembly GCA_004027375.1 of Macroglossus sobrinus. Taxonomy (NCBI): domain Eukaryota; kingdom Metazoa; phylum Chordata; class Mammalia; order Chiroptera; family Pteropodidae; genus Macroglossus; species Macroglossus sobrinus. Next base: position 11,285 of record PVKZ01007114.1, on the reverse strand, counting down.
ACACTGTTCACAACAGCAAAAACCTGAAAACTACTCAAATATCCATCAATGAGAAAGCAGATAGGTAAAAATAATATATACATACAATGGAATAACATACAATAGTCAAAAATGAATGAGCATAATTATATGATATGCAATCATGTGGTTACATTTTATTAAGTAATAATAAATGAAAAAGTACCAAAGATTACAAATGAGTCCTTTAGGGAGACTGAAAAAATTCTATATTTTGGAATGGAAAGCAGTCACATAGGTGTTTACATAACTAAAAAAATTTTTCTCCACTAAAAATTCATTGAACTGTATACTTTGTGTACTTCATTATATCATATCATAAATTAATAGTAATTGTCTTTAAAAGAAGTACATACCCTTTTTACAAAATTACAAACCACTAATTTTTAAAAACCTACCTTTTAATACTACTTCTCTACTTTTATTTAAAAACAAACAAACAAAAAAACTAAATAAAAAGGGATCCGGGATGATGGTGGTCACAGACTAGAGGAGGCATGGGGATGCACTGGGGGATAAGAACCAACCATGTTATACGTTGCTTCTTGTCAAAGAGTTCAGAAGTGTTTATTGCATAACTAAAAACAAGTAACTTAAAAAAAGTGATAAACAACAAAACAACTAAATAAAAGGAGGTATTAATGGTTAATCTTATGTGTCAACTTGACTGGGCCAGATATTTGGTTGCCCAGATATTTGGTTGAACAATATTTCTAGGTGTGTCTCTGAAGGGGTTTCAGGATGAGATTAACATTTACGCCAGTAGACTGAGTAAAGCAGATTGTCCTTCCCAATGTGGGTGGGCCTGATCCAATCAGTTGAAAGTATGAATAGAATAAAAGGTTGAATAGGAAAAAAATTTTTTCTCTCTGCCTGGCTGTTTTTGAGTTGGGACATTGGTCTTCTCTTGCCTTCAGGCTCAGACTGGAACTACACCCTTAGCTCTCCTGGGTCTCCAGCTTCCTGGGATTTGTCAGCCTCCAAAGCCATGTGAGCCAATTCCTTATATTTAATCTCTTTGTAAATAAATCTCTTTTTAAATGGGCTATATTCCACTTGTTCTGTTTCTCTGGAGATTTTGGACTAATACAGAAATTGTGCATGGGCAACAAAACGGAGTGTCAGAACTGAGTGTAATTAATCAATTCTCTGTACCTGAGTTCTAAAAAAAGGAAAGAAAGGAAAGAAAGACCTGATTCTCTATGGGAAACAAAAGTAGAATGAAAATTCAAAAACAAATGACAAACTTGGAAGAAACATTTTCAAATTTGCACATGTAACAGAAAAGCATTTAATCCATAACATATAATGAAATATTCCAAAACAAAAAGAAAATAAATCACTTTGATTGATAAAACAGGCAGCACACTTGATCAGGATTTTAAAAAGAAAATATAAAAGGCAAAGAAAAATGTTAAACCTTACTTGGAAACAAAATATGTTTTCTACATATACTTGAATATTGCGAGCCAGATTTTCTTGTTATTATAGGAGTTTATAAATATAAAAATGGAAAGGGTAGTATGTGGACAGTGAGAGCACGTAGAAGCAATGACAGCTTCTAAATACCATGCCTCACTAAAAAGAATGAGGAAAGAAAGACAAGTTCCAAGAAAGAGTCAGGGAAAGTAGAGGATCAGCCTGGAATATCACACTGCATCAGAAAAGAAAAAAATGTCCAAAGAATGATAAGGACATAGAGCCAACTCGAAGGAAAACATCTGGAACAATGCAAACATTAAAATTAGATTAGAACCAAGGAAATAAAATAAGAATCTATAAGTCTATGTTAATGTAAATACATATCTACAAACATACATCAAACATGGGAGAAAAAAGAAAGCTCTTCTCACAGAATATCACTAATGGTATGTGCAGAAGGAATAATAATTTTAAAAAAAAAACAGAAAATCCTCAATGGATGCTAGAACTAGTGGTTGAATGTTTGATGTAGAACAGTGCATTTGCAGAGTCTCTAAGTATTTAGCTACAAAAAGAGTACACATGGAAAACTAGTAACTTTATGCTGGAGAAACCCGGCAGACATCCCCTGAACTAAATGATCAAATATCTCTAAAAACGAACAAATAAACAGCACGTGCCTTCTGATACAGTGTTCTAAGAAGGACACATATTAATTCTTTGGTTTTCCTACCAAACTGTATAACCCAAATCCAATCATGAAAAAACATCCAACAAAGCAAATTTTATGAGCATCCTACAAAATAACCAGCTTGAACTCTTTCTTAATAAATATCAAAATCAAAAACACCAAGACAACTAATTTATGACAACTAAAAAAGGCATGACAACGCACACAGTAACTGATGCAGAATTAAATCCTGGGCTGGAAAAAAACTAAACAACTAAAAACTATATTTTATTAGAGAATTAATATGGAGTGTGGATTAGATAAATGCATTGTATCAATATTAAATTTCCTGATTTTGATAATCACAGTGTGCTTGTATATGAGGATGTTCTTTTTCTTATGAAATACACACTGAATTATTTAGCATAGGGTCATTGATGTCTCCAAACTTTTGCATGATTCAGGGGGAAAAATCACATATATAGAGAGAGACAGAGACAGAGAGACAGAAACAGAGAGACAGAGACAGAGATAAAAATGTAAATAAAAATGTAAAACAGATGAAAAAAATGGAAGTAATTGGTGAATCTGTAGAAAAGATAGTAATTTCTTGTAATACTATCACAAAATAAAAAATTGCTTTATAATATACAAATATACATACATACAAATGACTATACCAAAAGTAAATGGGAATTTAAGAAAGTAGGTGCTATAATATACTGCTAATAGTAGCATGTAAGTTGATGTTGACAATTTGGCAATATATATCAGAACTTTATGTTTGACCTAGCAATATAGAACATGAACGTGGATGCACATAAATCAAAAGCTACAATTATCAGAAAACTGGAAATTAGGAATACCCTAAATGGTCAATAACAGAAAACGATTTTTAAAAATGAAATAAAGATACACACTATATAAGCGCTATTGAAGAAGACTATTTTATTATGGGAATTTTTTTCTGCAATACATTAAGTGAAAAATGCTAGTAACCACACAAAAAGAATGTGTAATTTGAGCCAATTCTTTCAACACTAAATGATCTGTTGTGATAGATTGCAGTATTGACCCCAATTATTGACTCCTTTCTAAATCTCCACCCCTTGCTCCAAGATTCTGGATTCAGCCAAGATTCTGAATTCAGCCAGGTGAGTTGCTTTGGCCAATATAATGGGGGTGAAAATATGAGCGTGCCAGTGCCAAGCCAAGGTCATCAGCACCCTTGCACCTTCCCACTTGTCTCATGTTTCTGCCCATCTCCAAAAGAACTGTAAAACTGGATAGGCTTTTGTTCCCAGGAGAATAAGAGCCTTAGGGAGTAGAAGAGAGCTGCCCAGGCAAATTCAGCCTGAATCAGGGGCTCAGATTCAAGAGAATAAGTGCTGCGTTAAGGCCTGTAACCTGGAATGGCACGTTTTTCTGGCCATAGCTAATTGATACATGGCTGAAGCACCTAATTACATTATCACAGATGATTTTTATTTTTTTTATTTTGCTTATCTATGTTTTCTAAACATTAAAAGTGTACATGTATGGTTCTCGTAATAAGAAAAAACTGAATTACAAAAAATGGAAAAGCAAAGAAACAATGACAAAAATAATGAGCTTAAATTCAATGGATCTCGAAGGATTTCTGAAAAAAGGTTTACTGCTCAAATAAAAATATAGCTCTCATTTTATTGACTGATCACTATAACTCAGGTACTTTATTTTTTATTTTTTCAGTCATCACCTTTACTATTTACAAAGCAATAAATTTAGATAGTATTACTTATGTCTATATAAATTGGTAGCGTGGCTAGTTACTCAACTATAAACAGGTCAGCCTGACATGAATTCACCATCCTTAGTTAATTTTAGGGACTCCCCAGATCCCTGGTCCAGCCAGAATTCTGCTGTTAACCTCAGGAGCTTAGCACTCTATTTTAAATTCTATGGAGTCCTGAATTTCTGCTGTCGCTCTGTAACTGTGAAGTTACTCACACCTCACACCCACCTCCCATAAGCTGGAGATGGGACATTAAAAAGAAAACCACAATATGCCTGAACAAAAAGAATGATGGAGAAATGAGATTATGGACTTCTGTGATGTCTAAAAAGGCTTTGAGTTTCCACCTGGATCTGTTGAAACACTCTTGGGACTCCATTACCCTGTTTTGAAGAAGTCCCATGGAGAGGTTCGTTTGAAGAGAACTGAGTCCCCCAGCTGACAGCCACTGGTGAGCAATGGCACCAACACCTAGCCCTGTGAGCATGCCAGCTTGGAAGTCAGACCCCCAGTTGTGCTGCCTTGGCTGACAGTGTGGGGCTGACCCACCTGCTATACACGAGCAAAATAGAGGATTACTGTTGTTTTAAATCTGATGTACTTTGCCATGTAGCAGTAGATGACTGGAATAGTGAGTATTCTTAAGCAATGAAGGAAGGAAAGAAGGAAGGAAGAAGGAAGAAAAGAAGAGAGAGAGGGAGGGAGGGAGAAAGAGAAAGAAGGATGCTGCTTCATTCCATGGAGAAAATTGCACAAATGAGAAAATCGCACAAATGAGTAGAATGAGTAAAATTCTTTTAGTGAGCAAATGCACCCTGATTCCTGGGCTTCGGCGACTGCCCCCACCTCCCCACCCACCTGCCATGCTCCTGGCAGAGAACAGGTATTGTGTGGGCTCTCTGAACAGCTCTTCTGGTTCTCAGCAGGAACAGAGTGGTACAAAAACTGAAGTTCCTGGTGCAGTCCCATGCTTGTCTGGGCCACTGTGACAGCAGAGGGGCAGAAGTTGTATTTCTGTGCTTTCCTGTGTATTTATTTATCCTGTCAAAGGCATTTTCAAACTTGTCATTTTTTATCCATTTTAGAATTTCAATCGCCATGTCACTGAATGGTGATAGTGATGTAGGGACAAGCCAATCTCCTATGAGCAGCATAAATCCCAGGGCCTCTGCCTCCAGGTAAGCTAGTCCCTGGTGACCTGCTGCATTCAAACCAAGGAAGCCGGACCCTGGCCACAAAGTGACATTCTTGTGCAAGATTCTCATGTGAAAGGTGGCTTCTTTCTTCTATTTGAAGTAGGGCTAAAGCCTGATAAAATAGACTCTCCTTTCAGAATCTCTAACTTCTGGAATAGCAAATGAACCTAAGAGTTCATCTGGTCCAGACACCTGTCTCTAGGCTGAGAAATCAATGTTACAGGACACCTGGGATGTCAGTCATTTGCCTGTTTGATCTCAGATCCATTCCCACACGTCCTCTGCTCAGCTCTATACCAGAGATACTAGTGGGAGATTAGAAGGCAGAAGAAGGGCAGGTCGGTGACTGGAACTCTTTCATGCCTCCCATTGGTGCAGGGAGACCCTAGCTCCCAGATTCCCATATTTGGTTAACTCCACCTCCTCCCTTTAAACAAATATGGCATTTCTAAGCTACGAATGTCTTATCCCTGATGCCCTGATACCAACACTGTTGTGTCTATCACTGTTACCCTAGCTTCTTCTATTCCAGATTGCACCATTCAAATACTCATACCTTAAAAGTGGCTGAGATATTTTACAGTGCTAGGAAGACCCTTGCCATTCTACTCTTATTCAACCTGGTGTAATCATGCATCATCCACAGTTGTGAGCCCACCTCTCCCACTGTTACCCATTAGGTCAGCAGGTCTTGGATCTGAGTTCTATGAGCCAGCACTAATTTCATTCTTGAAATGTCCCATTTTAGAGTATAAGTCTCCTTCTGTGGGTAAGCAGCTTAAGATCAATTTACATAAGTCTCTGAATGTTTTGGATTCTGCTGCACATATGTTTTTATCACTAACATTCTGTTCCTGTGTGGAATTTAGTTAGCATCTGAAATAGAAAAGCATAGGAATAAATTCCTGGCCCCATCCACTGTTCCTCCTTCCATCCATTCATCCATTCATCCACCATTCAACCACTCATTGATTCAAACTAGTTTATGAATTAAGCATAGACATTTTGGAATCTGAAAAAAAAAAGGGGGATGAAAATACAACTTTACCATTTATTTTAACTGTGTGAACTTAACAGATTATTTACTTTTCTTAGCCTTAGTTCATTTTCTATAAAATGGAGATACAAATATCTACATCCATAGGATGGTTGTGAGGATTAAAATTTATGGTGTATATAATATCCCTGTACTTAATAAATAATAGTTATTCTGTTATTCTAACACCTACTCCTTGGGTGTCTTATGTATGCCCGGCTCTGTGCTGGATGATGAAGCCTCAGAGTTTCTAAAGTTGATATGGAACAGTTTATATTGTCAACAATCAGAATGGAATAAATTATTTATTCACTCGGAGCCTCAGTTTTCTATTCTGTAAAATGGGGTTGGTAACGATAACTACTAATAGTGAAGCTATTGTGAAGAATTAGTCAAGCAGTTCCTGTAAAGGAACTAACACAGTACCTGCAATATTGCTAAGTAAGAGTTTGTGTTGACAAAGTAGGTTAAAGAAGCAGAAGGAAAAGGGGGAGAAGAAAGCCAAGATGAAGACAATGGCAATGAAGCCAATACTGCTGCTCCCAAGAGCAATTCATAGTTGCCTCTCCCTGGAAGCAAGTCCAGAAAACCCTTTGTGAAGCCTTGAAAATCCAAATGAAACAGCCTGTCCAGTTCCTGTGGTCTGAGCAATGCCCAAGTGTCATGGAAATCAGAACCCATGATAACAGAGCTGGCCTGATTTCCATGGAGAGAATAGTCATATGAGGTTGAACAAGTCATATGAGGTTGAACATCCTATCCTGATGGACCACCAGGATGGGATGCCCACCCTCTGTATAATGACTGCCAAGACCTAGCCCTCTCTGAACATGAGGCCCCTCTATGAAAAGGCAAAGATGCCATAGGCTGAGACCCAACTTTCAGTAATACAGCCAGACTAGATAAGATAATGTCTACAAAAGACTTTGAACTTTTTGGAGAATGGCCATCTATAAATGGCAGGTCATGGTATTATTATTAATCAGGCAACCCCTCTTTACAGTTAACTGCTACTGAGGCCAGTAGGACATTTACCTGGGTACGGCCTAGGAATCAAGCTTTATAGCAGTGATCATTATTTATTTGTTATTAGATTAGCGACCAAGAAAGAAATGCATCTCATAAAGAGCAGTGTATTTATTGTCTACAGGAAGGCTGAAAAGGAAAAAAAAAAATATCTGTTTTTCTGGTTATAAAGACTTGGGTTCCAATCCAACCTTCACTCTGATTGGGTACATGATAATAAGGTGACTTACTTCACTTTCCTAAGACTCAGTTTCCTTGTCTGTAAAAGAGAAATGATAGTTCTTACCTATCCTATCATGGCAGGGCTTGTGAAGATGAAATGAGGTAATAAATGCTTAGTCTCAAGCCTACTGTCACTCATGGGATAACTGTGGTGGTTTGTAAGGCCCACTCCAAATGCTTAGGGCTTGTCATTTGTCACCATAAACTTCTAAGCTGGCTTGTCTACATCACCGTTTTTCTTATCAAGTCTAGGTTTTTGTAGCCAAGAAAATGGGCCCAGCTTTCACGCCAGTGAAAGAATAGAGGGATATTTTAACAGATATCAAAGGATAGATACACATTGTGCATCTATGCCTTACTCTTCTTTGAATAATGTCGAATATCTGCTTTCTAATTCTCTGCCTAAGCATAATTCAACCAATGAGAAATGACTGTAGCCAACGGTTGACTTTTCTGCTGCCTGGTGTCTAGCCAGTAGCTGTCTCCCCACACCCTCCTTCTTTGATGACTTATGAAGGAGAAACTGCCCCACATGCTTGGATGGGCCAATGAGTGAGAGACAGAAGCCACTATGAGAGACTGCCTTCTAGGTTTGCAGAAACCATAAATCTACCCCAAATAAACACTCACCCTTTGTTAAGAATCATGGATTACCACTGATGAATCCCACATATACCTACTACCTAGATTTATAGAATTTTGTCATATTTGATTTATAATTTATTATCCATCAAGCCATCCATCTGTCCATCCCTCAACCCATTTTATTTTTTGATTCATTTCATGGTAAAATGGCAGTCACCAGTACACTTGACACAAACATTGCAGCATGCATGTCATTAATCAAAGTTCAATATTTGTACACAGTTTTTCAGGGAACATTTTCATGACATGAAGTCACAAATCTTACGTTTATTATTCAAGAGCATTAAGAGATATTTAAAAAGAGGAATAACTTGACCATATTTGCATCTTTTTAAAGATTACTCCAGCTTTGGGGTAGTGCTTTAAGGACAGGGAAGTATGAAGAGATGCGTTTGATGAGAGGAATCAGTTGGGGGAGGCTATAAAAATGGTTTTGTAAAGAAAGATGTTGAGAGACATCAGCGCTGGTCATAGGGGCAGAGAGGAGAGGATGGATTAAAGAGTTGTTTTACAGGTAAAATGGACAGAACGTGGAGATGAATTTGATTTGGGGTGCTGAGAGAGAGGCAGGGTTAGATTTGATTGGCTTTGGGTTGCTAGATAGATGATACCGCCACTCTGTGACATGAGCCAGATTTTGGTAATGGGATTGGGGGAGAGTTACAAGTGCAGGTTTGAACAAGGACCTTAAGGTACAGACTTTAGTCAGAAAACAACACCAAATATGGAGCTACCTTGCTCTTCCTAGTCTAAAAGCCCTTTTCTTGATTCTACTACTGGTTGGCATTTCCATGTGGGCTCCTAGGGAAGGTCCTGCCCAACTTTTGGAGTCTGGAATACAGAGCCCTGAGTCATCATCTGAGGTCATGCTCAGCTGCTTTGGAACCATCTAGAACCTTATTTTTCTTATTTATGAAACCTTATTTATGAAAAACTCCATTTTTCATAAGCACCTTTCTTCACTTTTGGAAGGGCTGGGAGGTGACAAGACTCAGCCTGGCAACTCTGACGCTCTTAGAGAAGGAAGACCACAGATCGTGTTCATGGAGACCAGTGCCCATATGCTGGGCAGCATTGCTAAGGTGTTCCCAGATGTCAAGAAGGTCCTAGAAAGTCAAGGCCACTCCTTTCTATCACCCAGAGTGTCCTGAGGGGAAATGGCCAGTTACACAACTCTCACACAGCTTCTCCTTAGTTCATGAAAAAAAAAAAACCTTTTTGACTTTGACTACTGGGTGCTTTTAACTGTTTTTGCCCCTGAGGACTCTGAGCATTAACAGGCAGCCTAATGGAAACTGGCAGATTGTCACAGGCAAAGGGCCTTTCCCTCTCTCTGGCTTTGAGTGCCTTAAGGACATCGATTGCTCATACCCCACAGGTGGGCGGGAAATGATTGAGGAGTAAGGAATGGAGAGAGGGCACTTTCATCAGACATTTATTCTATTCCGGGCACCAGGCTGAAGGCACAGGAGCAAGAAGATGCATTAGTACAGACCTTACCTAGTCGAAGAGACAGGGACGGGAGATAAAGAAATCTCAATGCAGTGTCACAGATGGCATGATAAAAGCATGTGAAATGTTGATAGACAGCAAACACCTACAAAGTCGAGGATGGAGTTCCCAGGGCAAGTGATGTGTGCTATGGGTTTTAACAGGTGACCAGGTGGACCTTAGGTAAAAGAAGAATAGCATCTGCTCAGGCAACCAGGTGTCAAGCATGGTGCCTGACCTTTCTCCTGAAACCAGGCTATTCCAAAATTTTTCTCCAGTCTAATCACTGTGAGCAAACACAGTATATTCACGTATACCCCACTCTGCCTTTGGATGTCTGTGTAACATTGAGCTAGTGAAGTCTTTAAAGGGAGCTTAATAAGCCCTGTCCCACATGGCTGTTGTAACCGTAAAGTGCGTAATATATGTTCAAGGTAGATAATAATAATAACAGATAATCTTTATTGGGTTTTTACTGGGCATGTGCCAAGAACTTGATATGATTTTCTCATTTACTCCTTGCCACATCCAGATGCAGTAGATGTTATCATTTAATTTATTTTACACGGGAGGAAACTGAGGCATGCAGATGAGCTAACTCGATAGAAACAGTATCATAGCCCAAGAAAGCCAATGTCTAGCAGTTAAGTTACAGCTTCTTCTTGTCCTCAGAGACTCTTAATTATCTGTGGGTCTTGGAGACTTTTGAGAATCAATTTCTCTTCCAGAAAAACATTCAGACATTTTGTACACAACTTCAGGGGGTTCCCAAGTTTATAACCCCTGGGACAGTAAACCATCAGGCCACAATGTGTAGAACTTGCTGACACTATCCATGGGGGTGAGGAGGAAGGACAGAAAGAACCAGAAGAGTGACCCAGGGGAGGTGCCTCCAACTTGCTCAGACTAGTAGAAGCTGGAGTCTGCCAGGGGAGGAAAGCAGACAGGGAGCACCCTGCCCCAGGAGGAGGAGGAACAGAAGGAGCCGTCTGATGACAACCAGAGTCAGGGTAGGACAAGCTGGCCTCAAGCCAGGAGCCAGGGGAGCACCTCACAGGAGTCTAGAGCATCTGACTCAGGGTGGGGGTCACTGAGGCCGTCGTGCCTGCCAGGGACGCACAAGGGAGAGGCCCGACAGGAGCCAGAGCTGTGTGCAAGTGGCAGCAACAGAGGGCTCAGCCTGGGCCACGGGGCAGGGAGGTGCTGGGACAGCCCAGCCATGTGTCTGCAAAGCAGATGGGTTCTGGCCTGGGGAGGCTTGGAGAAGACCTGGCAAGACTTCCTTCTGAGGGAGGAGCCAGACCAGGATAGGCTCCCAGAAGGCCTGGGATGAGAATGGGCCTAGGCCAGGGTGGGGCCACTTCCCAACGGCCCATGGTGATGGGGGTCCCAGGCTACCCTGGGAAAATTCATTAAGTCCACAGAAGGTGGGAGGCTGAGGTCCACAGAAGGTGGGAGGCTGAGGGGCTTGCCTTCTTCAAACTGGCACCTTCTGTGAACCAGCCACAACGTGACACACAGGTCCACTGGGATCCTTGCACATACCTGGTGGCTTCCATGCTCACTTCCTTTGCTTATATGGTTTCAATGGTGGCCTCCCCCAAAACTTGCCCAATTCCTACCCCCCAGAACCTGCAAGTGTGACCTTATTTGGGAGAAGAGTCTTTGTAGATGTAATTAGTTAAGGATCTTTAGATGAGATCATCTTGGATTATCCAGATGGCACTTAAATTCAATAACAACTATCTGCATAAGAGAGAAAAGCATAGCGAGAAAGACTACAAG
>PVKZ01007113.1:0-26516 GCA_004027375.1 Macroglossus sobrinus | reverse complement strand
ACCGTCAACATTACGCGTCCTTTCTGTCTGGCTTATGCTTTCCAGCCCGGGTTCTATTCTGTCTGATATTCAGAGCACGACTGCTGCCTTATGTTGGTTTGCATTTTCCTGGAATGCATTTGCGATGATTAAATGTTACCCTTCCTCACTTCCTTTTAGGTGTGCCTCTTGGAGACTGCACAGTTGGGTTTTGCCTTGAGACCCAATCTGCCGTCTCTCCCTTTAACTGGTGAGTTAAATCCGTTCACATACATCATACGGTATCTCAGTCGCGGGTGGGTCCCATTACTTTCTGGACATGACACCGAAAGGGGGCAGAAATATATCCAATGAGCTGGAGCTGGGAAGTAACGGAGCCGCCGTGCCCAGGAAGTGGCCTGGGGCTCTGGGGGAGCCCTGGAGCTGTCTTTACCCTTGTCCTCAACTTCTTTCAAAGCAATATTTGAAAGGACAGAAAGTCGCATTTTTAAATGGTTACACTGCGCGGTGCGCTCCCCTTCGCCGCACATAGGAGCTGTGTCCCTCCACCCCTGTAGAGGCAGCCCCGCACCCCCCTTCCCCCGGGGGCCTCATCACAGGCCAGGGCCTGCTCTGCTCTCACGAGCAGGAGCACAGACTCTGGCGGAGGAATTAGCTTAAGCTCCACGTGGCACCCTGCTCTGCTCATGCCCCGGTGCAGTCCGCTCTTCCCCTTCCTCAGTCAGCCTGAGCCCAGACCCCTCTAGACTGCCTTTCTTTGGTTGTTACCTGATCTCAACTCAAGACGCACCGCACAGCCCAGGACCACAGGCCACTGTCCCAGAAACCCAGCACGCTCCAGACTCGTGGGTGGGCAGCCCCTGACTGCCAAGCCCTGACGTCCTGTCACAGAGGGTGGGCAGGAGGGACTATGCCTGGCCTCCGAGTGGAACTCAGCAAGACACCGGTGTGACCCCAGGGCCCCTCCACGCCAGCACCGGCGGGGCTGGTGCCTGAGCCCACCCTCCCCCTGCCCCATGGGCACAGCTGGCACTCGAGCCCTGCCACAGGCGTCCACAGCTGGGGTCTCTGGACATCACAGCGGTCCCTGAGTGGCTTTTTCTTCAGTCCAGCTTTAGTGAAAAGACGATTCAGCTTTTAACGTAGAAAACTCTGCAGGCTCACAAGGGACGTTTTAAGATGTCACCTGTTTATTGCCATCCACCGACAGGAGGAAGCACTGAGCCACGTGCTCTGGGTGCTGGCATGGGGTCCGGCTGCGCCGGGGGCGTCACAGTTGTGTGGGCAGCTGCTCCTCCTCGCTGGCTCAAGCGTCAACACAGCCCTGTAACACAGGGCACAGCGGCTGCTCGTCAGCTTCCTGACACAAGCTGGCTAACTTCCCTGACGTGTGAGGACCACTCAGAAACTTGGGGGCGCTAACGCTAAGGCAGACAAAACCTCACACGCTCTCTTATTCCCATCATGGTTTGCTCGGATCCATTCTCCCCTGGCACTTCCTGGGGCACTGCTTCCTGTTTCCCCGACAGCTGAGTGCCCAGCTCCGAGCCAGGAGGCCCCCGCCCTGCACCACACACCCGGGGACCGGGGTCTCCGGACCGGCTCCCCCTCCACGGCGCCTGGCTGAGTGAGGACTGAGACGGCTCCCAGAGCGCCTGGGGGAACCCGGGCCTCACCCCCCAGTTCTGGGGGAACGCGATCATGGGAAACGCACCCCGAGAAACTTGCATCACCTAAGCTTGTTTTTCTTATATTGAAAAAAGACGGATTAGAACGTCCGTGGACAACCTCGGAGTAAACTCAAGGGCAGGGCACAAAGCAGGGTGATCTACTAGTCCAAGGAGAAAATGTCACTTGAATATAGAAATATATTGAATATAGAATATATTTGAATATATTAAATATAGAAAATTTGTTTTCTATATTTAATGCTACTGTATAAAGTCTCTCCAAACCACTCTTCCATTTTCAAGAGAATCAGTTTTCCGTGTGAAAGCAGAAAGATGACAGCTGTAAGAATCAGAACATGGAGAACCTCAATAATGTGTACTGTTTTATGATTTGTTCTATAAGGTACTGATGTCTCAGCCTAGCTTCAAATGCTGTGTCACTGACGGGCATCTTTGAGTGTCGGTAAGCCATCCTTTTTGGATCAGCACAGATTCTTCGTACACAGCAAACCACCGTGGGGAATTTTCTGCCTGGGCTCAAATGGCACCATACAGCTAGCCCTTAAACTGTGTGAAATGTCATATATAAGAGGCATTGAAAAAAGAAAGTTGGAAAAAGAAAAGGAAGTTTTACCTTGGTATAATTATTTCCTTTTAACACATCACATTAAAAAAAAAGTCAAACCGAAATACCACCATTTCCCCCTTACCCCTATTTTGAGGAGTCTATAGATGAAGCCTCTCTTTGGTCTCAGAACCGGTTCTGTTCTGTTTTCTAGATCTAATGCCATGCTTTCCTCAGTTGTACTTCCGTTGATGTCCTTGAAACATTCGGATTCGATCATCTGCACCCACGGAAGAGCAAGACAGAGCGGTGGAGACGCGGCGAGGCCGGTGGGGCCGGCCCGCCACCTCCCACCCAGCGTGCTAGCGCCCCGGGGCCCGTCCAGTCCTGGGGCCCACGTCCCCTGCTGCTTGGCCTCTTCTTCGGTGAGGAATGTGGCCTCCTCGTCCCCCTCCCTGAGCGCACCCCAGAGGTGTCACTACCATGGGAACCGTGGTGCCCGCCAGTCCTGAGCAGGACTCGGGGGGCTGGCAAGCCGCCACTGCGCCCAAGATGTCCACCTCCTGTGACGGGACCCAGGGCAGCTGCAGTGAATAAATGTTATCCACACACACACACGCACACACGCGCGCGCACACACGTGCATGTAAAATGGCTAGAGAACACATTCTAACGCGGAAACGGCTGCACACACACGTCGTCTCATGCTTCCCCTTCGGTCCTCGTGACTAGCGTCAGCCACTGTGCCGTAAAGGGCCGTACCTCATTCTGCCAGGGAATGGAGACACAGCCTGTGACAAACTGGCCGTAGAAGGTGCTGTCGGCAGTGTCCAGGCAGACCCCCTTCACCGTGGAGAAGCGCTCGATGTCCAGGATGTCCTTGCAATACACTGCTTGCGGCTGCACACCGGGAACAAGGGGGCGCTGCCCGTGAGGCCACGGTGGTCACTGTCCCCGCCGACTACGAATGCCATCGGACCTGGGCCCCCGCCCCGCTCCGGTGTCCTGGCCAAGCCCGTCTGGAACATTCCCTGCCCCTTCCCCAAGGCACGCTCGGCGTCACAGACCCACGGACACCGTCCACCCCCGCTCCCTCGCTGCCGCCTCACCCATAAGCCTCCCGAGGCCCCAGCGTCTCCCCTCTGCAGTGGGGAAGCAGGCGGCCGGGGCGCTGGGGGGAAGGCTGGAGGCCACCGGCTATGGATTCCCCACCCGCCCCGGCCCCCGGCTCCCTCCCTCCACATGACAGCCCGCTGGAAGGGTGGGCCTGGCACGGCCAGTGACCCTCTGGGATAGAAGTGGCACTACTGCTTTTGGGCAGAGGTGGCCGGTGGGCACGTTGGGGCACCCGCCCACGCCTCCGGGAATGGGGCGCAGAAGGCGCGTGCCAGAGGCGCCCCGCGGCCCTGAGGAAGCTCCACAGCCTGCCAGGACTTGCGCACAGATGGCCGTGACAACCAAAGGAACCCGGTTCCCTAGGTCACTGTCGGCCCGCTCTGAAAGCATCTGTCACAAGGTGGGGGAATGGACGCCCTCGGGAGACAGCCCAGGGACAGGCTCAGACGAAACTGCCTGACGCATGACCATCTGGCTCTCCTGTCACCTGTCCCCACCCCGGTCCCTCTGGGTGAATCCAGTAGAACCCCCGGGGGCCCCAGCCTCAGCAGGTGCCCGCTGCCCCGCCTCCCGCCTCAGAGAACCCTGTCTCGGGCTTGCCTGCCCTGCTCCGGACCCCAGGCAGCCGCACAGCTGGTGGGCAGAGGCTCTCGGACCTGAAGTCCCCGCCTGGCTCTCCTCGGCCTGGCCTGGCTTTCCCACCTAGCTGTGCCAGCTGGGGCGGTCTCCCTGGCTGCGGAGCCTGGCTCGCTGTCCTCCCTGGGGCCCGACACCTCCAGCTGTGTCTGGCGGGCCCAGGCGTTCACTGATATGTGACGCGTGAACTCACCTGAAGGAAGAAGTTACTATAGAAGCTACAAGGACATAAAATGCTCCTAAGTCCCGAGCTGGACAGCTGAAACGATTCTCATTGTGCATCTCACTCCCAGCACAGCCTGTGGGATCGCCCCCTCATCTATAAAATGCCTGCAGCAGACTGCTCAGGGCAGAGTCTGCTGTTTTCACCCGCAGGGATTCCCACCGGGAACTGACCTGCGCCAGCCCTGGGCCGGCGCCCATTTGGGCCCCTGCGCACACACCCCGGCAGGCTCAAGCGACCACGCTAGGGCCCTCAGTGCGGAGCCAGGACTGTGGAGACACGCAGCGGGGAGGCCGATTCCAGACTAAAGCAGGGCAAGTGCCAGCGCCCATGTCAGAAAGGGACCCTGGTCCCAAGGAGCGCCCCGTGGGGCACGCCAGGAGATCAGGCCTGCGGGTTCTTGGGGGCGGTGACATGCGCTTGGCTCCACCAGCAAGTGCGGCCCACAGCAGACACCAGGCCCTGAGGCCGAAGCGCTGCCAGGAGGGCCTGGGGGGGATGGGGGGAGGGGGCATGGGGGAGGAGGAAGCACCGCGAGCAGAAGCCACGCGCATGTGTCAGGCCAGCCGCACGGCACTCACGTCGGGGCAGAACGGGGGCTCCAGCATGTTCGCCTCCAGCCTCCTGAAGTTGATGTCCTTGAACACGGGGTGCTGCTTCACCCCGGCCGCTCCGTCGCCCTTGCAGCCCAGGCGCTGCTTGGGGTTCTTGGTGAGTAACTGCAAGAAGCAGGAATGGAGTCAGAAAGCTCCAAGGATGAGAAGGAAACCTCAGAACATCTCCATGCTCGTCAAAGATCGGGGGAGGGGGAGGAAGAGCGCTCCGTCTCAACAGTCACCCACATTTCCAAGTAGGGACCAAACCCCACGAATTCAGGTTTTACTCATGTAGAATACGCGATGCTTCGAAAAGGAGCTGAGATTCAGCTGTGCCTCTGAGTGATCAATAAATAGTGGGCTACGTAAATCCTTCAGGAAACACAAGTTAACCCCATAAAAATTAGAGAAAATTTTAAAAGAAAATAGAAACGAACACTTCAGAGATACCATGTTAACGCTAAGTGACTTAGAAACCATTTTAATCATTAAGTAGATCACTAGGGATCTCTGGCAAGAATCAGCAAACCTACTTGTAGAAATTGTACATTCTTAAATTAATAGGAAGTATCTCTTTCAAAGTATTCCTTATAAATGGTGACTGTCCCTAATTCAAAAGGCCTTCCTCCGCCGTTCCTATCCAGCAGCACGGGAGACCCCGGGCCCCATCGTCCGGCACGGACCGGGGCTGGGGAGCTGCAGCCCAGGGCTGTCTCTCCGGCTGCCTGGCTTTGCGCACAGGTTTGATGGGAACCCCAGAGCCCGCTGCCTCTGCATTGCGAAGGTGGAGCTGACACCTTCGTAGCCTAAATAATGGGGACCATCGGGCCCTCCCAGAGAAGCCTGCGGACGCCTGGCCGAACGCACAGCCAGCACCCTTACCGGAACGTGAACCCAAGTCCCAGGCCAAGGCCAGAGCACCCTGGGCCCCAGCTCACCCGCAGCGCCCCGGCTGCACCCCCAACCCCGCTGTCTGTGCTCCGGCAGCGGCTCACACCTACCTGCCTCCCCTGCTCAGACCCGCCATGCTGCGCCTGCGCTGGGCTGGCACACACACTCTGCCCTCCATCTAGAAAACTCTATGCGTACGGGCCAACTCCCACGAAACCCCTCGGGTTCCAGCCTCCTGCCTCAGAGCACCCGCCCACACTCCCTCCGGCCACCGTCCCCACCGCCGCGAGCACATCACGTGGGTGACTGCCTGGTGCCACCTCTCCTGCCTCACTCGGAGCTTCAGGGGACGGAGGCCGCTTACTCCGCCAAGCCAGGGCAGGGCGTCAGCGACACGCGCTCTGTGCACTCATCTCTGCACGCCTCGTGAGTTAAATGCGTCTGGAAATGAAGGGGAATGCCACACCCAAGGCCTACACCGCAAGGACCGCACGGCCCTGTCACCGGGCAGCACCATCGCACCTCTCCCACGGCCTGACCGGCAGCGCAGGGCAGAGGACAGCACCCTGGACCACGGTCAGACGGCCTGGGCTCGTGCTTCCCGCCGCCGCTGACAACGGCACGTCGTGAAACTCACACGCAGCTTTTCAGCTATGAGCCTGAGATGATCTCGCGGGGACTGCATGGGCTGACACGTCCCAGCGCTTCCGAAGTCACAGACAGGTGTCCAGACGCCACGTGTCATTCTCCCTCCCCTCTGCTCTCGTCCTACACAGCCCCGCTCCGACCGTAAGCCAAGCTCGGCCGCTCCCTCGGCCACAGGCCCGCAGCAGAGAGGGCGAGGAGCCCGCCGAAGCCTGCAGCCCTTCAGGTGTCCTCAGCGAGTGCCCTGGGTGCCCCTGTCCCCTCCGCTCTCCTGTTCGGAGTGACCCTGCATCGTTGGCCGCTCACCCACCTAAGAACTGAATGCTTCTGCCGGGGGTCCCCGAAGACGAGGGTCCCCGAGGACTCGCGTCGCTGCACGCTCCCGGTCCCCGCCGATCCCGTCACCACGGCTCCCGGATGCACACACACGAGGCCCGGACGGGGCGGGGGGGCTCTCCGCGGGGAGCTGAGGCCCGCGCCCGGCCCCCACCTGGAAGCCAGCGCCCGGGTCACAGCACTGGCCCCCGCCAGATGCCACCGTCCTTCCCCAGCCCCTCCAGCGGGAAGACATTCCTTCCTCCCAAAGGACCCGGCAAACCCCGCTTCCACTCTAGCTGTCTTCCTGTTTGTCTTCGGCCTGCCTTTGGCCGTGAGCTCCTTGGGGGCAGGCTCCCTTCTGATTCATACTTCCATCCTCCCGCGGCCGGTCAGAGCGCAGGACGCGCTCGGGATACACTTATCAGCTGAACATGAGCAGAAGCTTGGCCAGGATGTTATTAAATCCAGAGGAGCTGACTGACACTGTCAGCCCCACGCAGAAAGAGCTGGAAGACAGGGCCCTGGTCCCCCTGCTTGACGCCGGGCCACTAACAAGAGGAAAAGGAAACCAGTGACGACCTCCAGCCACTGTCGAGTCACCAGAGTCACCGTAACACTTCCTGACGGGTG
This sequence comes from Macroglossus sobrinus, assembly GCA_004027375.1. Taxonomy (NCBI): domain Eukaryota; kingdom Metazoa; phylum Chordata; class Mammalia; order Chiroptera; family Pteropodidae; genus Macroglossus; species Macroglossus sobrinus. The sequence continues at coordinate 19,247 of PVKZ01007113.1, read as the reverse complement.
GAGCTGTCCGTGATTCCCACACCCCTCCCTCTCCGTGGCCTCTCTCCGAGGACCTGGTCCACCACCGTCCCTGCCACACGCCCGTCACAGTCTACACTCTTCACGACCAGCAGGCCCCCCACCGGCTGTACTCCCAGCAGCCCCTTCTCCGTGCGAGGACGGGCGAGGATGGGCCACGACGCCAAGCTGTGGCCCCTGGGACACGAAGCATGACACGCAGTGGCCACCGGTCTCACTGTAAAGCACGTGGGCCTTCGACGCTGCCCAGGACTCACCTCACGTCCCCCCACCTCATCTCTGGGCAGCTCGGTGTGCCCCTCCCCTCACACCTCCGACAGCCCCCTCCCACCCTCGAGCAGCACAAGCCTCGCGAGAACAAGCCCCTGCTACACACCTGCACCCGGGCTTCCCCCATGCCCCTCTCCTCCCGCCCCTTAACCCCCACTTCCCACCACAGCTTGGACTTCCCCACGTCACAAACTCTGCAGGCGCCACCCTCCCATCCACCCCACGGAATCTGGCCCCTTGTCACCAGCTCTGCCACCACCCAGGGCCAAGCCGCACTCCCACTCTCCCCCAAACCCCTGCAAAGCCGGGCTGGCCTCCCTCCTCCTTCCCGCCCAGCCCCTCCCAGCTCACCACTCCCCTCGGAACCCCGGAGGGCTTCCCAAGGGCAGCGCACCCCTCGCCCTGCGCCCGCGGCCGACCCCCTGACAGTCCCCGCGTCTCCCTCTGTTTGCTGTGCATTCCCACCGCCCTCAAAGTAGAACGAGCACTGCGGACCCCGCTCCTGTCTGCTTCACTCGCTGCTGGACCCCCAGCGCCGAGGACGGTGCCTGTCCCATAGGAGGTGCTCAGGACACTGGACGAGCGAATGAACATGAATGAAAGGGTGTGCCAGGGAAACCCTAAGAATGGCCTAAGTGACAAGGACCTGCCTCCATACGCTCTGTGCCAGGAGCGAATGACAGCAGGCAGTGGCCCCACCCAAGGACACCCTGAGCAGGTCCAAGCACGCCCCGGGGGCCCCGTGGCCCTGCGGCCACACTGCCCACGACAGCAGGAGCACGGCCAGATGGCATCCCAGGTGGCAGCTGGCGCAGGGAAGAGAAACGCGGGCAGAGGAGGAAGACCTCACCGTGTCAAGTCTGCCAAGACCCTGCTCCACGTTGAGTGACACGTGACATCGGTCAGCCGAGTTCTGAACACAGCGACCGTGACACTGCCCGCCCCGCCGCAGCGCCGCAGAGAACGCCAACAGCGAGCTCTGCTCTGCCTCGCTCAGCCAGACCGAAACCCACTCCCGCCGCCCTCCCGGGTGCCATCTGGAACTTTCCCCACCGCCCCGCCCCCAGCATCTGCATCGGGAGACGCGGGAAGCGACCTCGCCGGCCTCTCCCGAGCCCGCGGGCCTGGGCACCAGCCGCCCCGCCACAGGGAGCCAGCGGCTTAGCTCCCGGGCGGCCCAGGGCGCACCCACCATCCTGCAGATGGACTTGGCGTCCGCCGAAAACTTCTCGGAGTACTCCTCGGCGTCTGCGTTCACGCGCCGCTCCACCTCCTCCCGCCGGACCTTCTCCTTGAACTTTCTGAACGGAGAGTGCCCCTGAATCATTTCGTACATCAGACAGCCCAGCCCCCACCAGTCAGGGCTGAACGTGTAGTTCTCGTTGTTGATGACTTCAGGAGCTGCGCCACAAATACAGGGAGCGCAAATGAAGTTAAGTCTGCTCTTAAATGTCTTTCTAATTCCAAATAACACACCGTACATTAACGTTTGCTGCTGGACACGGGGGACAGAACAGCGTGCCCTTCTGTTTCTAGGGGCCAGCGGCTGCAGGGCTGGGCGTGGAGGTGAGGGGCGAGGCAACTGTTACGGGCACAGGTTTCTTTCTTGAGGCGACAAAAGTATTCTGACATCAGGGGTGGTGTCTGTACAGCTCTGAGGACACACGGAAACCCACCTAACTGTCACTTCAGATAGGTGGGTTCACGGCGTGTGAAGCACATTTCAACAAAGCTGCCACCGGTAGTATCCATTCACAGAACAGGAAGTGGGTGGCCCCAGAGTGACCACACGAGGGTGCTCCCCTGAGGGGTGTGCCCTCTGAATGCGCAGAGCTACGCCCACAGGTGCCCATGGCGTGGGCCATCTGTCCGCCACACGGTCAAGACCCCCAGCAGCAGGTGAGGGCAGAAGACAGTGGGCCGCGGGGTGTTACTGAAGGACTCGGCAGAGGCCCTCAAGTCCCTCCTTCAGGTCAGAGGCCACCCCTGGGGCAGGCTGGCTCCGCCGGGCTGGGAGCGGGGAGGGTGGTCCCCTGGAGCTGACCCAAGGCCAGGCTTCGAAATGACCAGGGAACAAGAGTTCGCGAGGGGTCTGTGAGGCCGGTGCGCACGTGGGCGGCAGTGGCAGAGGGGGGCCTGTCCCCCCCGTTCAGGCCCTGCCGTTGCTGAGCTGCGTGGCCTCTACGGGCCTCACTGTCACCTAGGGGCGGGGCGGCCGGGAGGACTCCCCGCAGACCACCCGGCCACCGGGCAGAAGTGGCCGCCAGGCGCCTGCATTCCCACCTCCATGCCCCGAGGACTGGGCACCCACGCAAATGGCACAAGCCTTGCAGGGGGTGGGGGCTGCCTCGTACGTACCCATGTAGCCGACGGTTCCCACTCTTCCTCGAATCGTCTCCCCTTTGGGGATCTCCACGGCTAAACCGAGGTCTGATATCCGGATGTGTCCTGTGTGTGTCCAAACACATTACACGAATCACAGGGGCCTGCTGGCACTTCAGGACCACGCGGAACGGGAGAAACACATCTAAGGAACGCGGGTGGTAGTTTCAGCAGTCCACACCCGGAACCACCGAAATCTGAAATGATATCTAACTCTTCTCCGTTTATCAAGACACCACCCACGAGTTCAGTTCCACGGACAGCAGGGAGTTAGAGTCCTGCCCGGCTGTCCATCAGGGAGCCCTTCAGCTACACACGACCAGCTGACGGGATGCGAGCGCTGGCTTCAGTGTTTTATTTCCACGTTAACTACCAGATACTTAAATAAAACTGTAATAAACACTATGCCAACTATAAACCAGCAAGTGAACACTTTCTGTCAGAGTACCGGTAAGCTTTTATGCAAGAACAACAGACGAATAACATGGCGTTTTTCTCTGAAAAATGATAACAGAGTCAGGAAAATGATAAATAAAATAAAGGAACTTCACTTAAAAACGATTATGTGTTAATATCGTTACATGTGGAGACGTAAACAGTTGTTAAATTCCTTATGAAAATAATAAATTACAGGAAACATTCTGTTGAGAGTCCAGAAAAATAAAGCGGGCCTGCAAACGGACGCCCTGCTCAGCTCACTCGCCTGTGTCTCTAGCTTCTAACGCAGGTTCTGACGCAGGTTCTAACGCAGGTTCTGACGCAGGTTCTAACGCAGCGCCTAGCACAGGGCAGACGCTCGCTACGTATCTCCCGAAGGAACCAATGACCCAACCGGTCAATACTTACTGAGCCCTAAGAACCTGCGCAGGCCCTCCACGCCCGAAGCAGTCTACATCAGTCTGCCTTACTCTAGTGACAGGACCTGGACCCCTGCCTCAGGCTGTCCCACGCCAGGGACCGGGCCAGGGACCGGGCCAGGGACCGGGCCAGGCCCCGGGTCAGCGCGTGCCCACGCTGGGACGCAGGGGGTGGAGGGTCAGAGCAGATTCTGGAACCACGAGGCCTGCGTCCCAGTCCCTGCTCTGCCATTTATGAGCACGGCTCATGTTCCCGCTTTCCCGTGGAAAGATGCTCTCGACGGCGCAGTCTTTACGTGCTTCACGTCCGAGCAGAGCACATGCGTGGTGTGAAATTCAGTATCCCTCTTATTTTTCTACCAACAAAGTGAGTTTTGAAACTGAGAAATGAACAACGAAACCTCTGACAAACTGCTCAACACTCGGAGTTCGAGAACACAGCTGACGGAGGGCGGCAGGGGGCAGGCGCACTAAGCCAGGCCAGTGGCAACACAAGCCAGCAGCACCTGCTCCTGGGACCATGTCCCCGAGAAATGACAGGTGCCCAAGGCCATGCGCTGCTGCCCTAATGGAAACAGCCCACCCTCTCCCGGTGGGTTGGGGCGGGGCGGGGCGGGCCGGGGCGAACCAGGCGGGACAAAGGGGTCCAGAAGCATCTCCACTCACTGCTGGAGGGCGATCACTATTACACAGTAAGAGAGTAAAGTGGAGAAAAATATTGTCATTATGCTACTATCATTAGGAACTAATATTTTCAGCACTAGGAGAACAACACACAAACATGAAATGAAAAAGTTAAATGAGAATTAAGAACATCAATATGAATCCATGATGAGTATTTTCTTTTAAAAAGAAAAACAGGGCAAATGTTTTCTCTGTCCACTGACGAGGTCTAGGAACGGGCACCTCGGCGCCCACGCTGTGGCCTCACGATGCCACTTCCCACATACGAGGCCGGGGACTTTTGGAGAAACCGTCGATCCCAGGCCTTGGTCAGCACGTGTGCAAGATGAGACCCCCCCTGGGACACTGCCACGGCAGGAAACAGGAAGCTATGACAGCCACGGGACACCCACTGGCTGAAGATGGGACACTCAACATCAGAAAGAACGAGAGTCCGATGGATTAAATCCTATCCATGTGTTACAACCCACGAGTTCATGACGACACGGGAAAACGGAACCTCACTGCTCGTCTTAGAGAATGATCGAGACCAGGAAATTCGGAAAAATGAAAACAGAAGGAAGCAGTATTCCAGTATGCTTTTCCTGAACGAGCAAGGATACAAATTGGGGTTGGGGCTGGGGCTGGGGCTGGGGTTAGAGTTTGGGTGAAAAGAAGAGTTAAACAAAGAACGGATCCCAGGCTAGGAGCCGGAAGCTATGGACGTGACCTTGGCAAGATCCTTCCAAATCCTGGTGTCACCTTCCACAGAATGTGAGTCCTGCCCTTCCTCACAGCGGCTGCCTCTCGCACACATAGGATGACAGCGGGAAGCGCGTGGCGGAGTGTGACAGGAGTCCACGCACCGGAAGTGCCCGCGCTGGCCTTCAGGGCTCTTGCCTTCACCCTGCCCTGCCCTTGGTCGGCATCCTGTTGTCCTTGTCACGTGCAAGACTTCTAGACAGCCCAAAAAATCACCTGAGAGACGTCCCCTCTCCGCACGTAGGTGGTGACTGGTTAACACACCAGCTTGTTAACGCGCAGAGAGCCCAGGTCTGAGCGGGGGCCCGTGCTGCGGACAAGGGTCCTTCCAGAAGGCCGTTCCTGTCACTGTCGCAGAGCCCAGGGGCGTTGGCACCCCTGCCCCGTGGCCTGTGCTCTGCCAAGGGGACAGTGCCCACAGCAGCCTAGAAACACACGTCCGAGGGATAAAGCAGGATGTGGGTCAACAGCGAGGAGGAGGAGAGAGAAAAATGTCCTTTCTTTCACGTGACCTCGATATGCTTCTAAAGCCCAGGCTTCAATTGAAAACGACGATCGCCACTGCTTCCTGCCCAACACAGGGGAACGGCAACGTCATCCACGTTCTACTTTAAAGGAACCTGTGCCGTGTCTTGTTGTTGTGGTTTCTGTTCTGCGTTAACCGGCTAAGCCCACACTACCTGTGCCCAGGCCCCTCTCGCCAGTCCGTGCCCTCGACGTGAGAGGCTCGCTCACTTACCGTGGTCATCGAGGAGGATGTTCTCAGGCTTTAAGTCCCTGCAAAGCAAGAAACGACACCAAAACTCAGTCATTCAGAAGTTGGCACTGACCCCTCAGCCCCCAGCTGCCTCCACGCTGTGAGCGGCGGCGGGAACGGCGGACAGCAGGAGCGCCCTGTGTGGACCGAGTCGTGGACCTTCTGTGTCGTCGTCACGTGGAAGGACAAGGAGTCGACAGACAACACACATGTGACAGCAGCGTAAAAGGGGCCACTTTGCAGGCCACACAGATGTCACCGAGCACGGCTCGGCTTTGACACGCGCAGCCCGGCCGTCAGGAAGAGCCCTGACTGCGCGTGGCCCAGACTCTCGTATCGACGGGAAACTTCTAACGTGTCAGCTGAAAATGCCTCCTCCGAGCAGCACTCAGCGTGAGGGCCCGACAGCCGTGGCGTCCACTCCTGACTCTGCCCCTTGTCAACGGTGTGACCTCAGCCTCCCTGGGCCTCAGCGTCTCCCCTGCCACGCGGGGGCCCCGACACCCACTGTCACACGGTGCAGCGTGCGGCGGGGTCCGCAGCAGTGGCCGTCACCGTCGCGCCTCGTGACGGCCGAGGGACAGCACAGGCCTCCAACTGATGTAAATCCATGCAGACCAAACTGTCGGAGGTGCGGGATCTCAAACGACTTGTTTTTTCCCCTAAAATATTATTTTTCAAAGGATTTCTATTTTACCGACATCAAGTGCGTCCTAAGCACGACCACCCGTCTGCCCCGAGCATCGCTCCAGCCACTGGAACCCGCAGAGCGGAAGCCGGGAGGGGACACCACTGAACACGTGAGGGCGCAGTGGGTGGCGGATGGTCTCCGGAAAGCTTCAGAAAGAGGGGCCTCGGCCAGCAGCTCAGAGAGAATGCTCACGACATGCCCAGACTGGTGCGGTAACTGTCACAAAACCTCCGTGGACAGCAGCAAGGTTCGGGGCCACGCAGAGCGGGGTGACAGCGTGACAGTGTGACAACCTGCTGGCACCCTGCGGGGTAAGCTGAAGAGGAAAGCACGGGCTAGCGTGGCCATGGCTGCAAGTTTCCAGAACTCTGGAAGCGAGGGGCTGCAGACAGCACGCGTGGTGACTGAGAGCACGAAAGGGGACCCTTTGGGGACACGACAGACCAGGGTCACTGGGAAAACGCCGGCGTGGGCATCTCCAGTTCCTCTCCCATTTATTATCTGTTTGTTTTTTTTCTATTATTTCTGTAATTGCTAGAAAAATGCAATGAAATTCAACGTTTTTTTCTTAAACGATTTTCCCTCATGAACACATCCATCACCTACTGATTTATTTATCTGGTGAGAACGTGTCAGTTCCACTCTCTCAGCGAATCTCAGTGACACCACAGTGTCAGTGACGGGCATCCCCAGGTTCATTAGAGCCCAGCCCTCACTCGTCTCCCAGCCCAAAGTCTGTGCCTTTGACCACGGTCCCCCCTCGCCCCCCAGCCCCTGGCAACCACGGTTCCACAAGTCCGACTTTTGCTTTAGATTCCACACATCAGTGACACCAGGCAGGATCTGTCTGGGTCTGGCTTACCTCACTTAGCATAAGGCCCCCAAGGTCCATCCACACTGTCGCATGTGGCAGGAGGATGTCCTTTGTTCTCCTGGCTGCATGACACTCCAGTGCATGCGTGTGTGAGTGTGTGTATGCGTGCACATGTGTGTGCGTGTGTGTGCACGTGTGTGTGTGTGCGCGCGCACGTGTACGTGCGTGTGTGTATGCACGTGTGTGCATGTGCGCGTGTGACCTGCCGATGGACACTCAGCGACGCTGCAGTGAGCATGGCGTGGATACACCATCTCCAGATCCCACACGTGTGTCCTCCAGTCATACGCCCCGCGCGGGACTGCGGGGTCACACAGTAGCTCTATTTTTAACCTTTTGAGGGACCTCCATACTGTTTCCCACAGTGGTGAATTTGAAAACATTCTTAAAAGCCAACTCTTTCAAACATGTTCACGGTCTTTGGCCACATCCCCATGCACACACACTGCGCGTCGCTATACGAATTAATGCTGGTCATTTACAAGACACTGCAGTACCAGAACAACAGAAAACCAGACCCAGCACCCCCAGAGAGGGGGAAGAACCAGGAGAACGCTGCGTCCCCGACCGCAGCTGGCAGACCCGGACCCCCCGAGGCTACAGGGCCGTCTGGGGAACAGCTTTGACAGGAGAAGAAAACGCTCCCGCCCCAGCCCAGTGCTGTTCCATGCGGGGTGATCCCGGCTTGTTGAGTTCAGATGGCATCAGGCAGCAGTCTGTGCCTGGCTGAAAGCACGTGAGCTCCTCTGAAGTTCCAGGCCACGCTCCTAAGTTAATTTTTAAAAGCCATTCGAAACCCTGAAGGCAAGTTTCCTTTTAGTCTTGCATAAGGAACAGTCAAATGTCTCAGGAGGCCGCGTGGAGGCACCTGGCTGGACTTACACTGCGCATGTGCACACACATATGTTTGTTAGCGTTGTTTTGTTTTAATGAAAAGACTGACTTCTTGGAGAAAGTGGTTTTGCACTAAAAAGCATGAAACTTTTCTTCTCTCCAGATTCTCCCCCACACCTACACTCTATTTCATTCACTTGCTCGGGAGCGATGCGGGGGGCCGATGGATGGGGAGCAGCTACACAGACGCCTCAGGGTTCAGGGCGGGCCGGCGGCAGGTGAGCGCGCAGGTGGAGAGTGGCAGGCCCGGGCCCAGAACCTGGAGGACGTTGGAGGCTGCCCTCCGCCCGGCTGCATACGATGCTCATGCTAAACTCATTCTAACGACTTATTAAATTCTAAGGTGCAGACATGGTCAATGCAATGTTAAGATATTTAACTTTCATTCTATTTTGTTGGAACACGGTCCACAGTCCTTACCAGCACTGTTGAACTAAGAATCTCAGAAATGAGTTCTCCCCACGCCTGCTTGAGCAGCACTACCTCTATTTAATCAACTTAACACCTAAAAACTACTTAGGAGAGATGAAAGAACTCAAAGGAAAACCGGGGTCCCCCTCTGATCCGCAACCTTTACAACAGTGTGAGTGACCAGCCCCCGGGTGGCCACCCAGAGGGGCCCGCGGAAGCCGAGCAGGAGCCTGAGGCTCGCGGGGTACGGGCCCCGGGCCCCGGTGCCGTCCTTACCTGTAAACAATTCTTTCCCTCTGCAAGTCCTCCAGGCCACAGCACACCTCGGCGGCGTAGAAGACGGCCCTCGGCTCGTCGAAGCCGGGGCTGCCCAGGTTGTAGATGTGGAACTTCAGGTCCCCTCCGTTCATGATGGTCAGCACCAAGCACAGGGCATCTTTGGTCTCGTACGTGTAGCACAAGCTCACCTAAAGATGACAGCGTCGCAAAAAACAAAACGAAAGCCAGCTCGTTCACTGATTCACTCTGCTTGCCGAGAACACCCATGGAACGCCGGCCGGGGCCCCGAACACGCCAGACACCTGCTCCGGGCGCTCTGGGGCCCTCCGTGGAGGCCCTCACACTTCTGCGCGGAAGGGAGAGAACGAGCTACGTCTGGGTGGGTAGGTGGCAAAACGTCACAAAGACACCTGGGGGCATGATTCCTCAAAGCTATGCTCCCATCACGGAGCGTGGATGTCCCCTGCTTCCTGCTTCCAAACACCTGGACGCGCCCCGCAGGCAGGGCCGGGGGGCCCTCGCCACTCACTCCCGGGCAGCCAGCGTTGTGTGCTGTCAACGTTGTATGCCACCAAGTCAACGCTGGTGGCGGCACAGTGGTCGCCTACATTGGTTTTAATTTGCATACCTCCCAATATGCAAATGCTTGCTCAATTTTTTGCCAACTTTTCTATTGGTTTACGTCAACTTGCACACGCACACACACACACACTCACCCTGCTGGGATTCTGCTGAGACCACACTTAATTCACTTAATCTATGCATCGATTTGGGGAGAACCGAAATCTCCACAGCACCGAGTCTTCCAACCCACGAACAGAGGACCCTTCATTTCCTTATTCTTCTGTGATTTCTGTCAATAGCATTGACATTCTCGGGGTAGAAGCCTTGCACATCTTCATTTGATGTTTGTCTAGGTTTTGGGGTTTTTTGCCATAGTGATTGGTATCAATTAAAGTTTTCATTTTCTAAGTGCTTGTGGCTGGTGTCATATTTAATAACTTGGCTGACTTCTCAATCAATTATCCACAAGGCCTTGGACCGTGTCCACGCACAGTCACGCTGCAGGCCAGGTGACAGTGGGGATGAGGAGGAGGAGATGAACATGACAGCCGTAAGCAGGGAAAACAGAATCAAGACGAGAAAAACAGTTCTGCATTCCACGGGAGTGGCCAGGAACACAGACACCAAAACATTGTGTTTAAATAGAATAAACCAACTACTACTACTTACGTCCCTTTCAGAAAGCCAGATTGTGGATTTCTGTATTTCAAGCCTGTTAGACAAATATATTTAAAACAATTCCAAGAGGAGCCCATTTTATTAAAGATGCTCGCAGCAGGTGGTGGTGACACCATTTGGCGTCTGGGCCCAAGAAGAACTCAGAACCAGCGGGCTGTCACTCAAACCGAGCGGGTCCCGCCCCGCCCCGACTCCGCCCCTCGGCCGGGGGCGGCGCCACTCGCCACGCCGCCTGCAGGGGGCGCCGGAGACACTCACCACGAACCGGCTGTGCACCTTCTCCAGGATCTTCCTTTCGTTGAGAGCCATCGCTTCGCCTTTCCTCTTCTTTATTCTCTTTTTCTCTAGCTTCTTGCAGGCGTACATTTTCCCTGTAGCTCTCACTTGACAGGCGCAGACCTAGTTTCAGAAGCGGGGGGGGGGAAGGTCTACATCCCCCCGGCATTTCTCAGGCCACCAGAGACCACTGTCCCCACGGTGGCCCACCCCGGCACAGGGCCGCTTCGGCCGCGGGCCCTGGGAGCCGTGGGGCCGCTGTCACCCTCAGCTCCCTCGTCCACGGACGGGAGACACCCGAGCAGGCAGCAGGCGCTCCCCGGACGCCACGGCAGGGGGCAAGCAGGACTGGCCGCAGGTGACCACACGCGCCTGTTTCTCCTGAATGTGTCGCCCTGTGTCTCTGCCCTCTCTGCACAAGAGCTCCGTGCTGGCTCTCTCTTGGGATCTGGGGGCACGGTGACTGAAGCCCGCGCGGGCAGGGCCCCCGCCTGTCACTCAGCACCCGGCTCCCTTCCCCTCCGGCTCTCCTGGCGCTGGGACCTGGCAGTGCCGGCACTGGTCATTCACGAGGACCTGTCTCTGGCCACTGACCCCGGCGGCCATGCAGGGCCGGCACATTTAAAGGCCACCGCTCATGAACTTGTGGGTCGTTTCCTCAGGGTTTTCCTAAATTCTACAAATTTTCTCAGACCTTTTGATGTAGGTGTGAGATACGTATATATCCAAACAGAGTTGAGTTAAATATTTAATACCAGACTCTGTCCTACGTGAACTTTAGGCTGGTCCTAAATTATGGAAACAGAGTAACAGAAATTTCATAATATTAAAACAGAATAACTTTTCCAATCAGGGCAAACTGAGCTCGAACATCAAACACGGAAAAACAACTTCTTTAAGAAATATGAAATGGAAGGTAAAATCACCAAAACTGAATTTTTTTTTCTAGATCTCTGAGCTTTTTAAAAGCATATAGCAAAGTATCTTTTGCTCAAAGTTGAATCTTAATTCCCATAATCGGCTAAAATTATACCCCAAACACACGGTAAGGACACAGATGCAGGCCCTTCAGTTACCTCGCTGCCTACTGCTCACAAGTGGTCCCGTGTCACTTACCTCTCCAAACCCACCTTTTCCTAGAACTCTGTAATGTCTAAACGTTTTCTTTGTTACCGGACGCCTAATCAGAACCAAAAACAAAACCAAGTGTCAGGTCTTACGTTACATTGTTATTTTAAAAGAGAAAAGCCTCCCCAGCCCATGTCCCAGCCTTACTCATGGAACCAGCGGGTCACGGGGAGCGCCGGGGACCGGGATGCCTGTGCTTAGGGGCCGGCCCCGCTGTTGGGCCTGCCCCAGACTGCGCTGCGACAAACGAGCACAGGTACCTTTCCAGCTTTACTGAAGACACTGAGATAGACGCAGAGCGGTCCCATTCTCTGTACTGATGACATACCTGCCACTAGCCCACGCTACGAAACACCCGTGTGTCCTCAGGCCACCCCTGGGGCTGTCAGACAGCTGCTGAGGGCAAGAGCGGACCTACAGTGCGCTGTCCTTCGGGAAAAGGACCTCAAAGGGCCACCCAGCGTCTCGAAAACGCACGCAGGAACCAGCGGCGGAAGTCTGATCGATCAGCTGTCACTGTGACGACAGCGCCGCTGGCAGCTGGCGCTTCCCGGGCACCAGAAACGCTAAGCGTCACGCGCTCTTCACAGGTGACCAAGGTCCAGGGGAGTGGACCATGAGCGCCTCTGTCTCACGGAACAAGGACTCGAAGCTCATGAAGGTGAAGTCAGTGGCCCAAGGCCACCAGCCGACCCGAGGCTGAGACCGCCAAGGCTCAAACCCCGCCCTGGGTTCCGAATCACACTTCTGCGACTCTAGGACACGCTTTGTTTTCTGACTGTGGCACCAGCGGGCTGACCACCATGTAAAAAAGGACAGTCCGCTGAAAACACCGTACGCAGCCCAGGCTTCCCAGTGGCATCTGGACACGTGGCCCAGGGCTCCCCACCAGTGCGCCTCGCGAGAACTCATCCACTAGTTTTCACCGAGCTGCGCGTCGGAACATACCTTTCCAGCCACTTCCACTGTAAAAATCGAGAAAAATAGGGGCTTTCTTGGTATTCTTCAAACGGTTTTCCACTCAGATAGCTGTGGACGACACTAGGAAAAGACGGCACACGTTACACACCCGTGTGGCGTCAGAGGGCGAAAGCAGCTGAGTTAGGACGCCGACGAGCCCCGGCGGTGGGAAGGCGACCGTTGCACACAGCTCAGTGCCCCGGAGTCTGCGAGGACAGTGGGGTCCAACGCTGTCAGCGAAAATATGGGGGCAACGATTCACAGGGAAGGCAACCCATTGACCCTCCCGAGGTCAGGGCTGCTGTGTATGTCGATGGACACCAGAGAACTACCTACTTGATAGAACAATTGCTAGTTTATTCAGAGTGTGCGTGTGCTTGCGTGCATGTATGTGTGCGTGTGCAAGTATATGTGTGTGTGTGTGTATATGTGTGTGCGCCCAGGCCGCGCGCAGTGTGCCTGCGGGGCGGCGGGCCCGCACTCACCTGGTGCAGCCCGCGAACACCTCCTTGGCAGGGTCCTTGCTCAGTCGCAGCGCGCACTCGATCACGATACGTGGGGGCATCGCGGGTAACGGGGCCACCGAGCTCTGAACACGGCACAGACCGAATACACAGCGGTGAGTGACTTCGTGATCCACCCCGTGAACAAAACCTCACGCTCGTTGTAAAAAAGTGAAACTAAAGTGCATGACGCAAGTCCAAGTGCCACCGCCGCGCTGCCTGTCCCATTCCCCCGTGCACAGCAAACAGAGTGACAAGCAGGGTCTCCAGGAGACGCTGGCCCCCAGTTTCACAGCAGCTCTGTTCCTAACAGCCACAGGTGGGCGCCACCCGGTACCCAGGGCCGGACGAAGGGGTAAAACACCGTGGTCTGTCCGTTCGACGGCACACTCGGCCTTAAAAGGGAAGGAAGCTCTGACACACGGCACGACACGGGCAGACCCGGAGGACGGCACGCGGCTGAGCCCGGACACAGACGCAAACCCTGTGTGGTTCCATCACACCATGTGCCTGGCGCAGCTAAGCCCACAGGCAGGAAGCACCGCGGTGCCAGGGGGGCGGGGGCTGGGAACGGGGCGCTGTTTCTCAAGGACCCCGCAGATGGAGCCACGACGTCGGGCCCTCCCTGCCGTCCCGCAAGCGTGAGCTGACGCCACGGAGCCGCTGCGCTTCCCTGAGCCAATGCCGGGTGTCCCAGGGTCCAGGTTTCCCGCCCCGTCAGCCACTGTCCGTCCCAGGCCCCCCGCGGCCAGCACCACCGCCACCAACACCCTGTGCCTAGAAGCAGACCGGCCGCCCAGAGGGAACGCGCGCTCCAAATGTCGAGTTTACGGCGACACTGCCCTGTGAAGAGGCCGCCACGCCACGGGCTCGCTCGTGCGTCCTCTGCGCCAGGGTCCCGTTCCCCTAACCCTCACCCGAGGGTCTGGACAAAGAACACCCAGCAGAACGACGGGCCAGCTTTGTCAAGTGACACTCCCAGGTCGCACTCAACTGTGCATTTGTCGATAGAAATGAGAGACGCATTCTAGGCCGGTGCGGACGAGTCAGCTCGGCAAAGCTTTGCGTTTCGTATAAATGAGAGAAGTTACACTATTCGTAGAAATACACCATAAGAAAAGTCACATGTCCCCACAAACAGCAGTATTGTTATGACTGATCACCATCCACAGCTGCCCCTTCAATCACCTTCCCAGAGGGAGGCCTTTCATATGCACCTCGTACCATTAAGTCTCAACAGCCCAGCTGGAAGGGCCTGGGACGCTCCCGACAGCGACAGCAGAGACGGACAGCAGAGACCCAATGGTGCTCGGGGACTCGAAGGCCAGTTTCCTTCGACACGCAAGGCCAGAGAAGGGTAAGATGGGTCCCTCCGTTCTACCCTTTCAGAAGAGAGGTCTGTTCACTCATTTACGCAATGAACACACTTGGTCCAGGCATTGGGGACAACGGAAAACGACAACGTTTTCAAAAACAAAGCCATTAAAATCCAAAGCCGCATCAGACACGTGTATGTTTAAGAAATGTTTTCCAGAGTCTTATTTCACCCGCTAAGGTCTCAATGTTATGACACTACATATAGCAGGTGATCCCACGCGGACTGCTTCACGGTGGCCTCCAGACCGAGCTCCTGGAGGGGCGGCCGGCCTGACGCGGAGCACGCCAGAGAGGAACGGAGACTGCCCCGGGGGCTTCGAGGGAAGCAACAAGCGTTACTGCTCAGACCGGGGCACAGGTGCCAGAGGACTCGCTTCATCACGTTCTGACCCGGAGAACTCGGACAGGAAAGGCCATCGGTGGGAAGGGAGAGGTGGGTGAGTTTTATAGAAATATGCTCTGTATTGAAAAAACAAACTTCATTTTTTTAAGTTGGGTTCTTTCTCTTGTTGAGTTGTCTTTATAGTGCTCTTCAAAGCACCAAGTTTTCACTGTGATGAAGTCCAGTTACCTAATTTTTCTTTTGTTGCTGTCCCTCTGGTGTCGCATCTAAGAAACCTACGAATCATCCAGATGCCGTCACAGCTGTGTGTGGAGAGAGCGACCTCTGAGCCGTGACACCGCGGCTGGAGGCTGCGGCGACAAAACCTGTTCGGGTCTGAATCACGTCGGCGCCCCCGGCTGTGGGCACCACCCTGTGCCCGCCAGAGAGCCCCTGGCCGCTCCCCATGGCACCCCGACTTTAGCACCGAGTCTCCCCTACTTGACAGTGCTAGCGTCCTCGGTGAGCAAGGCTCAAAACCGGAATATTTGGGCCTCATTCTCACAGTATTCTCCCACTCCAGTCCTCTCCTATTTGATTCCTGGCCCCAGCACGTCCTCGCTGCGTGAGTCACGTCATCACTCTGACTGTCAGTCCCATCATCTGAAAACAGATGAGATGACGTCCCCACATCACAGGTCTGCTGTGCGCAGTGACTGCTCAGACGCACTGAACGCTCGCCGTCACTGGCGTCACCGCTCTCCCCCGACACCAAGACACGGGGACCTGCCCAGCGCCGGGACAGCTGACGGCCGACGAAAGAGGGACACAGAGGGACGCAGGTCACAGCTCTAATTTCAGGGACACGCTAAACGGCAAGAACCTAGTGACTCAAATGCATGAAAACTAAGACCTATTAAAGCTTTTAGGAGAGAACTGTTATTTTCAGTCCAAGGGAGGCAAATAAAATTCTCCAATCCTACATTCTGTTTGAGGCAACATGGAAACTTGTAAATTGTGTGAGTCGATTTTCTATGAAATTTAATTGTTCATCCCTCGCCGAATCAAAAGGAATACAGAAGAGGAACGTTGATAAGAAATGAAAGACTTTAACACACTTGTCATACCTCACTCGATTCGGTAAAAACGGTCACGCACTCTCATCACACAAGGTATTAACAGACTTTTGCATCTAAGGAAGCCAACGCACCTTGTCACTGAAGAACGTGTCCAGGACCAACAGTCCACAGTCCCTTCGGTCCTCGTCGGCGGCCACTTCATAGTCTGCCTGATCGGAGAAAGGACAGAAAAAAAAAAAGTGAATTAAGCTTCCTGACCGACTTCGTGTCTCAAGGCCTGACTTAAGGAGCTGACGAGGTACCTCGGAAGCAGCTCAGCTCATCCAGTGTCCGCCGCTCTCCCCGGGAAGCCAACAGCCATGGGGGGGACGGCCAGGTGCTTTAAGGCAGAGAGCAGCCCATTCTGTAACGCTCAGCCATTCAGTGTGGCCAAACAGAACGGACTCTGACGCACAGCGTGGGCGGCTGCAGGCAGCGGCGTTGCAGACAGGCCGAGAGGCGCATGGGGACGTGAGCGCGGCGCTCCCGGGAAGGCCAGGGGGCGGGACCCCAGCGGAGTCACTCACACACAGGGGTCGGGCGAGAGACCCTTCGGCGCGGTCACTACCACAGAGGCTGGACCGCAGAGCGTCCAAAGCAGAACCTGATCGGTATCTAGACATCCACGGAGAGTAAGCAGAGGAGAAACGCAGAAGGAAAAGGAGAGGAAAAGAAAACCCAGAGGATCACAAAAGCCCACGTGTGAGGATGTTAAGAAGAGGCCACTCGCTACTGTCAGCAGACACAGAGACTCGAGCATGAGCCCGGTCACTCCCTCGGTCACTCCCTCGGTCATGTGGTGTTTGAGGGCACTGCGCTCACCACGCCCAGTAATCCACAAACTGTCTACTAAAGTCCCGAGTCACCCGGATACTACACGGCACCCACTAATGAAAGAAGACGTAGCGGTTCTGCTGGTTTTGTTTCGTTTCGTTTTAATAAGAGCTTATTTGAGACAAACTGCCACGTGCCAGGGAGCAAGCTCTCAAGTGCTCCCCTGCCCGGGGCCTTGGCTGTGCCACCCCAGCAGGCACCCGTCTCGGGTCATCCAAACACACATCTGGCTGTTGCGGCCCTGATGGTGTTTGTCCACGTGATTGAAGTCTAGGTCAGCTGACTTTGGGGAAGAGGGGTTTTCCCAGATAGTCTGGGTGGGCGCGGTGCAACCCACTGACAGGCCTTAAACGTGGAACTGAGGCTCCCTCGAAGAAATTTCCGCCTAAGAACGGCAGCTTCACCCCATTTCTGGAGAGTTCTATCCTGTCCTTCCTCGTGGTCCGCCCCAATAAGCGTACGTCTTAACCAGCTCTCAAACCTCCCAAGTTAAAGCGGGAAGCTGCAAAGTCACTCAGCAAGGACATCCGTCACTCGGCTCCTGAGATGCGATCCCACATGTGCTGCCACGACCCACGGCAGGACTTCCGGACCGAGGAGAGGACGCGACACCAGGACGGCTACTTAAGCCTTGTGAATGCCCAGGCCTAATTAACTTAGACCTCGTCTTAGTTTTTTCATTTCCGAAAGCACGAGACTAGATGGTTCGACACGGAACAAATCCTTACCACGGCATCCAGGAAGTCCATGCACCTCTTGAGATGAGGCTTTGTGTCACAGAACTGCCTGAAGAGAAGCCTGCCTATCGGCTGCTTGTTACAAAGACTGTTATAATCCTTTTCTGCGGGAAGAAAGGGGACAATAAACCAACAAATATCCTTACAATTCAGAAAGTGCTCTTCTGAGCCTTTCTGGTTTCACCTGATAAAAGGAAAGTCAAAAATCATATCTGCGTATTATTTTTTAAACTAGTGTTTTGTTCACCAATTTAGACCTGGTTATCAGGAATATGTAAATACCTTACATATTTACATATCAGGAATATGTAAATACCTTAGTAGAGCCCAAAGTAGCTGGAAAAATATAATCTTTCTGGAGGGCAACACTGAAATTTTGAATACATAGACCCTTTGAACTGGAAACCATATCTTTTAAAAATTCCAATCGTGATCGCCCCGTAGACGTGGTTCTCCGTCTAACTTCTTGCGCTCACATCAGGCCTCACAGCGAACCCCCATTCTCCACAGCCACACAGTACCCCATTACACTGACTGTGCTTTTATCTGACTAATCCTTTCCTGCAGTCATCATCGAACATTCTCATCCATGTGCACAGAGAACGGTCTGGAAAAAGACTGAGAAACAGTTAACAGTGTTCGTTTCTACAGCTGTGTACTCTATAACTCAGATTAGAATTCCAATGGGCTTCATTTCCCGGGAAGAATCATGAATATACAAGGAGAATCTATTATATAATTTTTTTTTTTTTTTAAAGAAACTCAAGAGAGAATAGCATCTCAGAAGTGGTCCAAAGCCAGACACGCCTCCAGACACGGCGGGCGCTGTGTACTCACCGATGGTCTGTCGAAGCTCGCTGCACAGGTTGATGGAAGGCAGCTTCAGCATCTCCCTCCATTTTTTACTGCGACCACTTTTTTTGCCGAATCCTACTAAATTTGGGGGGGAAAAGGCATTTTTTAAAAGAGTCAAAATATCCAACGATAACAACGACTCCCACTAATGAGCTCTGTTTGAGGAGTTTGGGTACCTATGATGAGCTGATGAAATGATACAAGCTTATAGTCATTTGTCTTTATCTGAGAAGCAGCTTGATGAAGTAGAAAACTCTCAAGTAAGGCAGTCACGGCTTTGTCACTTAGAAACCACGCAACCCGGACCTTCTGTACGTAGCGCTGCAGAGCCTAAGTCTCCAGATTTGTAAACCGGCCCTAATATGACATATCACACAGGGCTGCTTAGAAATACTGGTTGGACAAATATTTATCAAGCACCTACTATGCACCAAACACTTTCAAAATGCAGGAAATACAATGGTTAAAAAAAAAAGTCCCTCCACTCCATTCTAGTGAGGGAGAGAGAGAATAAAACAGCCAAGTGATAAGAAAGAAATGAGCCAGTCCCGCAGTGATAAACGGTACGAGACGAAATCAGGCCAGCCCAAGGCGGAGGGTGCCGGCGGGGCCACGCTGGGCTGGGAGCGGCGCTCGGGAGGCCCACGCTGGGCACAGACCCGGAGGGCACCGGGGAGCCAGGCCGGGAACAGCCGGAAGAGCGGCCCGAGCGAGGCAGGCTCGGTGGCAAAGCTGTTGGACAGCATTTTAGAAAGATGGCTTTGAAAAAGCATCTGTTAAAAACTCAACTCGGAGAATCAAAACCTTTCATTGGAAGCACCTGAGGAGCTGAACTTGACCGTAGGACCGTTGGGAAGAGCAGATAAAACAGGAAGGCCACGTTCACCGGGAAACGTCGCGCTCCGTCTGGAACACAGTGCGTCTGGGACCTGGGGCACGCCCCATCCTGTCCCCTGAGCGCCTCATTCATTCGTTCGGAAGGCATGTGCCGCCCAGTCCTGTGTGCTGGGCGCTGCCCAGGCACCGGGCACACTGTG
>PVKZ01007112.1:0-26513 GCA_004027375.1 Macroglossus sobrinus | reverse complement strand
AAACACACAGTATTAGCAGAGTATTAATGTAAAGCCAAACCCATAGCATTTATTTAGAGTATTTCTTGATGATACCACTACTAATAGTAATATATATTTTTATCATAAACTTTATGGATTAGAGTTTTGCACATTTTCCTCTGAGTTAGTAACCACACACATGGAAGGAAATTATGTAATGAACATATACAAGAGCTGATCAACAGGGAAAAGCATCCTAGAAAAGAAACCCATTAAACTGCAGGAAATGATCTCTCTAGGGAAGTTGCACCAGGCTTACTGCTTAAGTCATCTGAAACTGGACCAGAAACAAAGAGCACTAGCAACTACTCCTGGAGGAACAATCCTGCCTCCCTAACAAAGGAATGCAGGTGATGTCAAAGATCGCCCTTCCTCCTGCTGTAAACATCTTTTACTTGACTCTCAGAGAGTTCCTTCTTCTACATTGGTGGCTTCGGTACAACGAACACATGGGGCTCTATCTCTCCTTTGGACATCTTGATAATCTATACTTAGGAAAATTTACATGGCACTGATAATTGTAAAATATATGAATACATGACTTATTTTTTCCTGTTGTTTTTAATCTTGCAACAAAATGAAAGAGAATTTAAATTTATTACTGAAGATACCATATATAAGAATATAAATGAAACATCTCAGATTATTTTGTTCATTTAATTTAACATATCAGTGATAAGATGAAAAGTAATTTCATATTTCATTTACTATAAAATGAAGGCTGATATCCTTATAGGAGAGACACACAGACTCTTGTAGCTAAAGTTTGGAGAGAATATTAGAGAAAAAAAAACAAAAACAAAAGAAGTTGCATGTGTTTGGCGACGTAGCTAATCGCACTTAAACACTCGTGTCCTCCAGACCTGAATATATTGAGAATTTTAAAGAAATTAGTCATGCATTTGGTGAATTTACCTTGATAGAGGTAATCCAAAACTAGCAGTGAGTTGTGGACAGAACTTTAAAGTATATAGAAAGAGCCACCCAACTTGCCCTTATTTTGTGTACCTGGATTATTTCCTCCAATAAATATTTTTGAACATCTACTGGGTATCAAGCACTAACCTTGTCCTTAATGAGCACCCAGGACACTATGAAAATCAGAGATGAAACAGCTCTCCTTTTTTTTTATGGCATTCGGGCTCTAGAGAGAAAGGACATGAACTAAAAAAGTCACATGACTGTCACATGGCTATAGCCTCCTATATGCACTCTGAGGCAGAGTAACCCAGTCCGATGAATGCTTTAGGCAGAGTTCCTTGAAGTAATCATGGAAGCAGCTAAGTGGTGATCAGGATATGAACTAACAGGTGAATGTGTGTTAATGGGTGGACATTGCAGAGGAGGGTAGGAGATCGTGTTGTAAGCAGGGCAGCCACCTTTGCAGAGATCCTGTGGAAAATGAGAGAATACAAATTGGATAAACTGGAAGGATGAAAAGCAGCTGGAGTATAGAGAACAAGGACACGAGATTGGCAGAGTGGACCACATAGAATCCACTTTGGGAATTGCAGTTAGGTGGTTAAAAGAGCGAATTTTTATTTGGGGAAAATCTTTTTGAACTCCCTGAGGAGAAAGATTGAGGTAAGGACAATTAGTAGGGTAGTGCTTTTACTCTAGAAAAGATGAAGTGGGCATGATCTAGGATGCTGGTAATAGATATTTCAGGAGGAGGTATTGATGGCATTTATTAACCAGATGGGACTTTTGGATGAGTTGGGCCTGCATATTGAGATAGAGGCCATGGGAGAATGCTTAGTTTCTAGTTCACAACTTACAGATAATGGTGCTGTTCACTGAGAAAGGAAACACTGGAAAGTGGACAGTTTTGAGAAGGAAAATTATGGATTTGGTCATAAGCATGAGTTTTAGATATCTAAGATATTCAAATTAACAATCTTATATCCTTACGAAATCATTCTCTTACTAGTGGCTCTAGGTTATATGCTAATGTTATTGGCATGTTGTCTCATTTTTAATCAAATTATTATTTTATCATTGTAACATCTTTTATTAGCCACAGAATCTAAGAAAAAATATGTGCTTAACTTATGTTAAAGTTGTAAAAGTTTACTTGATATTTATATCAATGGGAAGATGTCAAACCCTAGAAAAAAAATCTTCATATGAAATTGACATTTAACAGTATAAATGAGGCATTTGAAATTTGAGCTTAAAGATTTAGATATAGTCCTATATTAATTTCAGCTTATGATTTACTGTTTTCAAGAAAAAAATAATTATATGATACAATATGACATTTTGAATTTATAATATGCAAGTGTGCTTCTATTTTTATAAACAAACCAATGTCCATTTCATTTGTTACTATAATATCTATCATTATTAGAATATTTACAACTGCATATGGCATATAATATCACTTTGTGACTAACTGGAATTTTTAAAACCATATTATAAATGATATTATTTATACAATAATATACTAATGAAAGACAAAAGAATCTTGTGGTTCAATAGATGAGCTCAGAACCCAGATTGGTTTTGAATTATATTTAGAATCTGAAATAGAGTTCACTGTTTGGATTGACTCAAAGATCTGGCTAGAATTTTAGTTGAAGAGAACCACTTAACTCGTTTTATGTTTTGGGAGCAGTTTAGAGGTTAAAATAGTTTCGAGCTCAAAACATACTGAGGAATTTTCCAAGGCTCACCTAAAGCTCTGGTTTAAGTGTGGTGAACTCTAAAATCCATTGTGAAATAATAAGGATGACGAACAGAAACCTTGAAAACACACTAGACAGATGTTACTAACTTTCCGAATACCTAGATGATGCAGAGGCTGAGAGATACTCTAAGATACCATTTCCCACTAAATCCATAAATTGACCTTCACGGTCTTGGGCTCCAATGCGAGAACTCAGGAACAAAATCCAGGACCACACTGCACCTGTTGCTAGACCACATTAGAAGAAGCATATAAGAAGTCCTTTGTATCATTATAAAGTCTCTTCACATTATCATTTTATTTTTATGGTGTTGTACTGCTTTTCTCTAACCTGGTCAGAACCTAAGCTCAGTTCTTGAAATTCTCAAGGTCCTCTGGGTTCCCTATAATGCTGGATTATAACCTGAGCATTATCTCTCCACAGTAGTGATCTTTCCTATACTGTGTTAGATCCTGGCTTTCTGGTATTGGGCCTCAGTTGGCAGTAAGTAAATGATAATGATAGTAGTAGGAGGATAAACCCTGGAATACTTGTAAAAGATAGGGAGTAATGGCTATTGTTCTGTGGAACTATGAATACAGAATGATTTCCTCTGTAGTTACATGATTATAGCACTTGAGTATAGGAGCCCATGGAAGAGGCTGAACACATCTTGGATCTCAGCCAGTAGAAGTGAATACAGTGAGATTCACTGAGTAAAGCAAACATTTGTCTATGCTTTGTCTGTTCTTTCAACAGTATTTATTAAACAGCGACTAGGGAGAAGATACCATGTGCTTTGAGGCACATAGAGATAAATCAGGTGAACATCCTGTCCTCTCTGACTTCACTTAGAATATAGACAAGTGAAGTGCAGTATACCATCAAAGACAAAACTAAAGAGTAAGATACAAACTTGAAATGGATCATGTAGGCAGGCTAGATCAGAAGGCGAAGGTAGTGCAGAGGAAGGAGGCATCACGTTCAGAAATGAAACGGGAAATGTCTTATGGAGCACATAGAATTTGCAGTGGGTTCTCAAGAACGTGTGGTATTTGAATGTGACAAAAAAGAGTAACCGGATTTCTAGGAAAAGGATGGACAAAGTCCTAAGCTGGAGGAGGGTAGGATAAGGGTGGTGACACGAAGTAGTTCAATGTGGCCTCATTGTACGCTCTATGACGTTGTACTGTGGGAACTAAGTCTGGGATGGTAAAGTGGAGCCAGTAATCAATATTCAGTTTTTAACATATAGCGTAATGGTTAAGCACAAATAAGACCCGATTTCACTCCTAGCTCTTTAACTTACTGCTGCTACAGAGTTTGTAGTCAAGCTGCTTCTAAGACTCAGTTTCCTCATTTGTAAAATAAAGATAATAAGAATGTCTACTTCATGATTTCGGCATTATGAATAAATGCAAAAAATGCACGGCAGGTGCCAAGCATATGGTAAACATTAATACATATTCTAGATAAGCATTTCAATAATTCAATAAGGAGTTTCCAAATAGGTATGGTAAGATCAAAGCTATACTTCTGAGTGAATAAGGCAGCTTTGGAATAAATCATTCAGATGATGAAACGTAGAATACCAGGAGAAGAAACTGGAGACAGAGATCAGTGATAAGATTATTTGTTTCTATGCAAGAGACTGAGCTAGACTAGTAGTATGAGAAATAAATTGTAAGTGACAGGTACAAAATATTGAACTACATTATTAACCACCTCATAGGATTTAACTATTGGCATTGGACTTGTGATAACCGGGAGCCAGGGATCGCGGCATTTCATGTACGGTAATCCCTGAACCATTTTTCATGAAAGAAAAATACTAAAAGATAGCGTCTCTATGAAAGAATGTATGTCATTTTGAATACTATTTAGATTTAATCCATTAAATATTTAACTTGGAACTACTTAAAAGGCAGATTGAAAGATCATCAGTCCATAAAGAACTCTGATATTGAGCCATCAAAGTATGAAGAGAATAGGGACTTAGCAATTTTCCCCAAATTTATCCTGCAGGAAACTCTGAGTCACGGTTCCCTCCAGGCTAAATGACTCAGAATAATTAGTTAGTTTATCCAAATCACTGAGTTTTTTGTAATAGATAGTGGTTGGAAGGCAGCATGGTGTAATCAGAGATGGAATATCCATAACGTTAATGAGGTTTATACTGAAGGGCCTCTCACTCGCACTGGCCCCTTTCTACGTCTTGTAACTAATTGTGTTTGTAATTTTGGATTATTTTTCTTAGCTCTTAATATTGCATAATGCTCAGGAACCCACAAGATCTGATTTATCCCTGGGAATCATCCATGAGTTCTTAATTTTTATTTATTGTACAGGTTTCAAATGGGTCAAAAGTGATTTAAAGTGGTAAGCAGCCCTTTGTGTCCATGACATTTGTCTGTTGAGGAGGTTTATAGATTTTATCTGGTTTCCCAAGAGGTCTGAAAACAACAAAAGAACTTTAAGGGGAAAAAAATCCAGAAGTAGACATCAGAGAGAGGTCGATATGAGGAGAAACAGGACAATGATGTTAGAGAAAGTCATATTTAAAGTCCCCTTGGTAATTCTGATGTGAATCCAGGTTTGAGAACCACTGATTTAGCTATTATTTGTCATTCTTAAACTGTGTTGGGATGGTGAAAAGGAAAGAGTCAACATTTTGCAGTCAGAAAATCTTACTTTGAATCCGATGACAGTTTGGGCAAGATATTTAAACCCTCTAGGCTTTAATTTCTACATTAGAAAAGTCAATACACTAATGCATATGTGCTCTGTTGTTTAGGGCAGGTAAAAATGATAAGTGAGGAGGGATTAGTGAGAGTGAGAAATGGTAGGGTCCATAGGTAGGAGATCATGGTGGCATGAATTATTGGTGGAGTCAGGCTATTAAATGATGAGACTGACAAAGTGAATTTGAGGAGAGAAGTCAATGATTAGAGATGGAAATAGAGAGGAATGTGTGAAGCCAAGATCACTGAGTGAGTCAGACATCACTGATGACAGGATCTAGGGCACAGCCCTAGTAGCAGATGACTGAACATACACACAGGAGAGTTTGGGAGGAGAGGAGCCATGAGACTAATTTGGCCAAGGGATTGGAAAGATTTTTTCCTGGAGGTAATTGAAATTGCCAAGAAATTGCCAAAAAGTGAGGAAGGGTGATCCCAGATTCTATATAAAGAGAGGTAGTCATATTTATTATTTCTATGCTAAGAATTTTTTTTTAGCATTTCCAGTCTTAGAATTTGAATAACCCATAAAATAAATCAATGACAATACTGGTTCATTATTTTACAGTCTTCTTGTCCCCAAACATGAGGTAGATGATTAAGATGTCATTTTAACCTCACCGTTAATCAGTCAGGCTAATTTTTAGTATTACTATTGAATAAAGGGAAGACGATTTGGGGATTTATTGTCTGATTCTATGTAACACTTTCTCTAATACTGTTGAGACTAAAATTCAACATAATACCAGAATTGTATCCAACTGCTTAGCTAGTAAAAAAGAATAACAACCACAACAACAAAAATCTCGTTTGGTCAGGATTTTGCAAATTGTAGGAAGATCTTTATTATGTCCCCATTCCTGAGGCCTCTTTACTGCTTGGAATTTCATAAAAGAAACTGAAACAAAGTGGAATTCTCCCAGGATTCCAAAGCTTCTTCCTGACAATGCAGGTTCTTGAGGTCTTTCTGACCGTGTGTATTACAGTGCGTATTACTGTGCATATTTGTGCATATACTGACTGCTCACACCCTGTCCCTCCTCCAACCAATTGACTGCATAAGCAGCTAAGCCGAGGCACACAGCTTCCATTTCTTAAGCCATCTTTAACTTCAGGGGAGAATTTGCCAGTTATTTTTTTCTTCTATTAGTGTTCTCACACCCCCACAATCATCCCCACTCTGAGCCATGCAAAATATTTCTAAAAATAATAGTACCTGTTGGATTTTATACTGGTTACATTCTCTGGAAGCCACATATCAACTTTTTTGCTGCTGTGCTATTTAGGACATTTTAATTCTTTAACTGTCCAAGTCTTCCTGATATACGTACTCACCTCAGCCAAGAAACTGCCCCAGTGGGAAAACACTCGTGTATTGAACTCTGCCCCGTTCGACAAGTAATAAATGAGATCTTTAAAGGAGAATGACCAATGTTTTCTTGCTGAACATGGTGCAGATAAATAAAGCTTTAAATACTCTCAGTCAGGTTTCCAATTTTTTAAGGTGACTGCGAAAATGCAGCATTTTTCTCTTCTAAAAATTGCATATTTTTTTAAAACGTAGCTAAGTAAGTAATTTTTGGTTAGCAATTCATTGTCAATTATGTATTTGCTTATGCTTTTTGATAAGTGTGACAAAATCTCATTTTCATAAAGGAATTTACTGAATTTTATGTAAAATAAATTTTTTATCTATACATAGTATTTAGTATTTTTCCCATACACTGAATACATTACCTTGATTTATTTGATCTCAAATATACTAAGTGACCACGTATTATTGTTTCTACTTTGTATAGATTGAAATTGAGATTCAGGAAGACTAAATGACTTGACTAATTCACATGGCACCTCTTGGGCTGAAATCAAGTTATTCTTTGACATTTAGTCATTTGCTCTTTGCACTTCATATCTCATCATGCTGAAAATTCTAAGTCATCCCTGCAGTGTTTGTCATATGTTTATATATTCCTGAATTTTTCATATGCTAATTGGATAAGGAAATCAAACTTTAAATGTGCAGATATTGCTCTTTATTTTAATAAATTCTGACATGAAATTTGGCAAATTAAAGAATCTTTTTTTAAGTGTGACTCAATTATTCTGAATAACTATGATACCAATTAGAAAGAACACCATACATGGCTTATGAGAGTAATTTTACCCATTTTGGTGCATATGTTTTTTTTTCTCTCTTTTATATAAACAAAACTGAAACCATTGCATACATATTACATTGCAGTTTTTATATTCCGTGGCATGAAAGAGGATTGCATTTTTTAATATTTATCTACTCTTTGTTTCTAAGAAAAATATTTATTCCTAACCCATTCTTTGAACATCTTTGTGTCCCTTTATTCACTCTGCCTCTAGACATTTAGATAGCATCCACAACTGGACCTTGTATATTCTGTCATTTTAAATATTTATTAATTCTTCCAAAGCTATTTATTTTTGAGGTATGACGATCTAGAAATTGAGGATGGATAATTTAAAGAAACAAAGTAGGCAAGAGCTACTTTATATAGTGTTAAGAAAGGCCTCTCTGTAGCTGAGATTTAGTAGATATTTAAATGAAGGAAGAGAGTATCATGTGACAATATGAGCTTTAAATGCTCTCTGTCAAGTTTCCAATTTCTGCATTTTTTGCAGAAAGAATTATAAGTAGAAAGGCCCTGATGTAGGAGAATGCATGAGCTTTGAAAGCATCTCCAGTAAGTCATTATGGCTTTAACAGCTTCATCAAGGGGGAATACGGTTAGAACAGTCAAGTTCTATAGATTCTTCAGAAGTCAGCGGATGTAACACACGTTCAAGTTTAATAAGGATTTTGAATTTTATTCTAAGTGTGATTAGAAGCCATTGAGAAGAACATAATAAGCTAATGTACAATTTAAAACTATATGAGTACTATATTGAGTCTCTAATACCTATGAAATATCCACGTGGATGTGCCAGGTGTCAGTTGGATTTACTAATCTGAATGTTCAGTAGCACTTCTGAGCATTGTGTGATGTGTAGTGTTTAAAATTTTGGGAAAGAGAGTGGGTGGAGTTAGAGAGCCCTCAGAAGAATTGGGGCCTGGAATACAACATTTAGAGGTTGAAAGAGGATAAAGAGAGAACATAAAGGTAGAAAAGCAGACAGAGGAGCAGAAAAACATATGGTTTTCTGGAAGTCAAGTGAGGGAAATTGTTCAAGAATTAAAAAGAAATCAGTTGTTTCAAATGCTGCTGAGATTTCAGGAAATGATAGTGGAGAACTAACCTTTGAATCTGGCAATATTAGGAGAATTTAATGAGTTGTTTATTTACAGTAATGGTGAAAAAAAGTTGGAGTGGGATAGATTTAGAAGAGATGGGGGTGTCGGGAACTACTGACAGTAAACATGACCAACTCTTGGAGCAGTTTTGCTGTAAAGGAAAGAAGAGAGAGGAGGTAGCATTGGGGAGGACGATGGAATCACTGCTGTCTTTGCTTTGTTCTCACTGCTGATCCTGGTATTGTTTTAGGTGAGAGAAATTTTAATACGTTAATGGCCTGATGGAAAATTTCAACTGGAAAGTAAAAAAAAAAGGTTCTGTGAGTGCCCTAGTTTCCTTTAACAGTATAAGAGATTTTTAAGTGAGGGAAGGCAGAGTATGGAGTCGAGAGGTTTTAACTTTAGAATGGGATCATTAAGAAATTCTCTCCTGATGGCTTCTTATTTCTCAGTCAAATAAGCAAGTTCATCGGCCGAGAGAGAGGATGATGAATCAGAGATGGAAGAAGGTGCAAAATGGTGTGCACTGAAAGAACAAGGTAAATTCCTTGCTGAATTCTCTCTGAAGTGATTTTACATTTCTAAAGTCATCACTATTTCATCTAGTCTCAGCTTCTCTAACTTCGTCTGCAGCCACAGTCTACTTCCTTCTCTCACTCTGCATCACCACGTCAAATCTAACAGCCATTAGAGGGAAGACACCACATCAGGCAGATTCCACCCACGGAAAGTCGTTTCCAGCTTCAGAAATGTACGACTGTAGTTAACCCACATCAGTAGGTCACAGACGGAAAACATGAAACACTCTTTAATCGTGGTCCTTGGCCAAATGTAACTTACACTTCAGGCTAAAACCATATTAAATATAAGTAGTTGAACAGTCTTCTAACACAACTTAAAACATAACACAATTAACATAAAGCAATTAACACAATATAATAATATAGGTAATGTAATAATTTCACCATGATGAGACAAAAAATTACCCTGAAAGTCCAGAACAATGCAGAGATACACTGCTCTTCCTGTTATTCTTTTTTATAATTGGTCTGGAATTAATAATTTATGTAATTAGGTTACACTAACAGCAAAAAAACAAGCAGCAATATTAACAGATATATAGTAACAGAATCAACAATATTATTATGGTGCAGCTGAATAAATGTGTAGAATAATTACTATTTCACTTAAACCTAATGGCCAAATGAGGTAGATATTGTGCTTTTCAGAGTCCAGTAGATGAGATAACTGAAAAGTAGGGCAGCGAACTTGCTAAACATGACATAAATATTGATTAGCCAAGTGTGGTTTGATTTGAATATCGGTATTTCGAATCCAGTTTGGGAATACTCAAGGTGCGAACACGCGGGGAGATGAAACAACGCTAAGACTGAGTCTATTGTCTTGTTTGGAAGTGTGCGTGGGTGTAAGTCAAGTTTTCACAAGCCATGCCAACTCAGATCACACTTGGAATAACAATACAAATTTTCCTAGCTATCTGCCCTTACTGTATTATGCAGACACAGACCATGAAAGAGGGAGTGCTGTTCCAAGATTTTTTTTTTTAGTCCTCTTGGTATCCCCAATAAATCATCTCATACTTTCTATTTGAATCGTAGATATAGCTTTTGTTCCACATAGGCAAAATAAGAAGGAGAAAGCAAAGTAAGTTTTTGAGATAGATGAAAATATTGTTCATTGAAGTCAACTTTTAAAAAATGAATATAAAAGAAGAATAAGATGTATATAGAAACTTGTGAGACAGGAAAAAAGAACACGGAAGAAGCAGTGTTTTCACAAAAGCTAAATATAACTTAGAAGTAAGAATTAAGGAACAGATGTCAACATTTTATATTTTTTTCTGAAATAATAGTCCATGAATATCACAGGAATTGTTTTAAATGAATCATAAAATGTCCTTTTACTTTAATTCCATACTTATTTAATTTGTTTAACTTTTTATTTTGACAGAGTTTAGAGATGCTATTTTTAGGATAAAATTTATAATAATTATTCTCATTAACTGATAAATCTCTGCATAAATAAGACATACCTAGAAGCATTATGGGATAGTCCACCCATATAACATAAATGTGTAGAGAACACCCTGGGTACCTTTCTTCTTTTTTAAAAAAAAAAATTCCTGCATAAAAAACACAATATTATTTAAGAAGAAAATAATATCAACTGTAATCTCACTGCACTATTACAATAGACTGACACATTCTGAACTCATATTCCAGAGATTCAAAATCAAAGAGTAATGGCCACATATAAAAAAGCAATAAATGCATCAGAAATCTGACAGTCCAACATAGCATCATTATGTAGTGGCATAATTGGTGACGGTGAGCAAAATACATGTGATTGACTCAAGGACACCTAGCCTGATTGAAAGGTGAACTTTTCTTCAAAGCACATTAAATGTTTTCCTAGAAGAAGATCCCCCATTTGTTTTTCCAGAGGATATGGCTTATAGGAAAATATTCGTCCTGGGCCTTGAAAGAAATTCAATTATGATTTGTTCTGTAAAGGAATATTTTAATTTAAAAAATTTAAACAATACAAATGAGAATTTATTCCCCAAATAATTTAATCCTTTTATAAAGGGTGGTTTTATGTATTCTACATTCAAACGAAAATGTATTCTTTTGAATTGTCTTATTAAATAGGAAATTTGGCACTATTTTGATTCAGTTTCTCTAAGTAGTCAGAAAATGGGTAATTTATTTTCTGTTTTTTATGATTATTTTATACATGTATAGGACATTAGCTAAGAAGTAAAGCGAAGCAAAACATGGAAAAATAACAGGCTTTATATTTTTTCTAAGACAACTTTGATTTAACCCTGTCCTAAATCATTGCAGTGTTCTCTTTCAATGAACCAAAATGCAAAGACGGCTGGCAATAACTGTCTCAACCCTTTCTCTAGCATTTCTTTAACCCATCATTTTGTACCTAGTTTAGACAACCTTCTTCTTCAGAAAAGTTTTTATGAGACTGCTCCCATTGTAATACTGTGTGTGGAAAAGCCCAGTGGCTCTACAATTCGGTAGACATGGACCCTGGAAAACTGAAATCTCTCCCTGGGGATTCTGTGGCATCCACTGCACGGGTAGCTAAACTCTCAGAGCTGTATGGCTTTTAAAAAGTTATCCGATCATTTTCAAGTCGTTGGGTCCGAATATCTTTAAACAGCAGTGCCACTTGCCAGTTTCCGCTGATCGGCCTATGGATTGCACTTACCTGAAAACCTCAATTATCGTGGAAAGAAATCAACTTCCAGTCCTATAGATGCTCCGTGTCATGTGCAGTATCGTGAAACGGATGTGTGTGTTTCACTCCATACACTTGCAGCCTCAGCTATGTGACATCATGTCTTAGGGCAAGTTAACGTTCCTGATTTTCAGTTCCTTCTTTAACAATATTGGAGATTGTCATGTGACAGGGACATCGTTTTGTGGACTAGAGATGATAATATGAAGGCACGGTACATCTTTTCTGAAAATAGTGAAGTATCAACAAACATCAGGTTTTATTGTTATAAGGCTTCTAATATGACACAGTAGGTATTGCCATTTGTACCTGCTAGTAATAGATATTTCATAAGGCTTAGATGAGGCTTAGATAAGATAGTCATGGTAAGTTGCACAGAATAAAGCTTGATTTGTATTGTAAACAATGCAAATGTGCTTGCTAAATTAACTACCAAAAAAAGTGGCTAACAATTAGCACTGGTGCTGGTTTTCTCCATTCTTTTCCTGTGGTTAGCATGTTCTGAGCGAATGGCCATCTGTGACAGTAATTCATATTGTTTCACACATGTACATACACAAACAGGAAAAAGGGAAATATGAAACCATTTATGTCATTGTCTTTGGGGCTAAAATTGCAAGGGTATATTTTATTTCACTTTTGATTTGTTTGATTTATATCAATGACAAATAATCTTTTTTTTGTAATTAGAATAGGAAAGCCACAAAAACATGAAATAGTAATAAGAGCAAGTAATATACATAGATTATATGTTTCTCATTTTTTTACAGAAGTTCCTGAGTAACTTATGGTTTAGTGATTCTGTATTTAAATGACATAAAACATATTTAATTGGAATAGGAGTGTTTCGGTAGGTTTACAGAATTGTAGTTGATATAACTCTTGATTTTTGGATAAGGATATAAGTTTCGTGACATTTTCCTTGAATTCAAGGTCAAATAGAATTTTCATTTGCTTTTAATAAATTTGCATTTATATATTACTGTACCATTAGAACAGTGTAATTGCCACAAAGTATAAAACTAAATTTAATGCTTAGGTGAGTAATGAAATCATTCTTAATGGCGGTAATAATACTTTTCATTTGTACAGCTTTTACAATTATCAAATTGTTTACCCAAGCATTCATTTGTCGAAATCTTACAACAGCCTTGACTAAAGCAGAGAAAACTAAAGAAATGCCTAAGTACTGAGATACTAGTAAATCATTCAAACAGACCAGAATACAAGTTTACAGATTTATTCTCTAGTAACCTTTTTTTTTTGTATCAAAGAATATACTGTACTGAAACCATTTCTGTAATTGATTACAGGTGTGTTATTTTATACTTTTACATTTTAATTATCCATGTCCACGTGCTTTGAAAATATAACTTACTTTAAAAATAAATAACTGCTATTAGAAATTCTTATATAGTATTTACTTTTAAATCACTTCAATCTTCTTGTTATGTGGTCAACATAGTTCAAGTAATATCAGGTGAATGTGAACACCACCATTAGGTATTAAACAGCATTCATTCTTCCAACAGTGCTAGAAACATTTCTGAAACACCAGACTTTGACCTAAATGCATTATATAAAAGGATACCCTTCATACCCACACAGTGTTTCATTTTTTTATAAACTTCATCCTGCCTCCAGAGACATATATACTCATCCCCCTCAAGGCTAGAAGCATATTGTGGTTTGAGAAACTTGTAAATGAATTTCATTGGTTACCTAGATGAAACAATTCCTTTCTTTATTGTGCTGAAAAGCAAGCGTTCTTATTCAACATTAGGAACAAGATTCTGTTTGAAGCTACTATTTAATTTCTGGAATGTTCTGTTTCAGTCTTGCATGCTAGACTTTATTTCTTTATAATAGTTGTCATAATGAGTGTCATCAAGTCTTATGGCCCCTTCTACATATAAAGCAATGCTGTAAAGTTATGTATGATAAAACTCCAAATTTAAGTCAGATTGAACATATATTCTCAACATGATGTTGGTTTCTTTTGTGAAATTCTAATATTATAGTTGTGATACGTGACTTCAGCAATTTGCTGTATTCATCAAATGCTATAATGTAGAGTGAGCCAGTAGCATTGATATTATAATGTAAATGTTTGGGTAGTATGTATTATTAGAAGACTGTCTCTTGATATACAGCATCCCCAAAACATTTACCTCGTCAATGTCATGTGAAGACATGTTAAATATGAAATAGATTCAGATGCAGAGTGTGGGTTTCAGTAGCTTACTGCTGGTCTGTAGCACATGACAAATGGATTTGTATTAATTTCTGCTTCCTCCCTCCCTCTTTTCTCCCCTTCTCACCCCACGGCTCCCCTCTCCTCTTTTCTCCAAGAAAAGTTATCAGTGTTTTAACAAAGCTTTATTGAAGAAAATATTCCATGGGAAATCATGGCAACACACAAATATAGGAAGGTACAATGTTCGACACCATATATTAATGAAATTCATATCAAAGGAAAAATACTGGAAAAAAATATGAACTTTTATAAGCTATAAAGAAAACTCTTCTGGTGTTTTTTTTTGGTTGCTATTTTTTGAGAATCGCTCTAAACATGTAAGTTCAAGGGTGCATGAGAATGAAAGAAAAGGTAATGAAAGAAAATTAATTGAACATTTATAGACCTCAATAAGGGATTTATTTTCAGAAGGGTCAATTGGCTGAGTTAATTTGCTCAGCCCTAGCAATAATGTGCTAGTGATTTAAGATTCAGTGTCTTTTGCTTACTGGAAAATGTGTGTCAAGCCTAAATAAAATCCATTTCCTTATAATATTCTACCTTCTTTCATTCCTACCAAATAACACTTCTATGTCCCTTGAAGGTATTTTTTGGAAGTTTAAAGAAACATGTTAGAAAGTATAATTTTTAAATATATATCTTAAAATTTTATAAAATACAAAATTGATATAAATCATATTAGGATCTTAAACAAAGTGAAAATGGTTCTTTTGTGTTTAAATATTCCGTTAGCACCTCAGGTACTTTTGCATGAGAACTAAAAGTGAAATTGACTGGAAGAAATCAAAGTGAAACTGCCTACTCTGTATTCATTGTCTAAACTCTACTGTGCATATTTTGCAACTTTCCAATTAGTTCTCTTCTAAAGACAGAAGAGTTTTGGTCTCAGAACAATTGAGAGTTCTTTCTAGAAGCTAACTTCTTACAAACTGATTAAATTAGTATGCCATTAAGAATCATTGTGATAAAAATTGTTTAAAATGTGTCCTTAGACTTCAGGTACCTATTTTGTGATATAAAGGTTCTGCAAAGTAAAGGTTCTGCAAAGTCAAGTTAAAGGCAGTGGTGTCAAGTCATCATCACTCATTTGTTAATTATTAACGTAGGAAATACAATTTGCAAATGAATCTAGTTTTAGTGAATAATACATTATTTGGAAAACATATTCGCTTACTCTTAGTAAATGACACCTCCCATTCCTCCCATTCCCCAGACCCCCGCAGTCACCATTCTACTTGCCATTTCTGTGAGTTTGGCTTCTTCAGCTGCCGCATGTAAGTGATGGCATGCAATATTGGCTTTTCTTTGTCAGACTTATTTCATTTAGCGAAATGCCCCAAATTTCATTCACGTTGTCAGAAGGACAATTAGGTTGTACTCATATCTTGGTTATTGTGAATGATGCTTAAATAAACATGGGAGTACAGATATCTCTTTGAGATTTTTATTCCATTTCTCTAGATATATACCCAAAAGTATAATGGCTAGATCACATGGTAACTCTACTTTTAGTTTTTTGAAGAGACTCTGTACTGGTTTCCGTAGTGGCTGCACCAGTTTACATCCCCACAAACAGGAGTTCTCTTTTCCCTTTTCCCCGCTTCCTCACCAACACTTACAATCTCTTGCTTTTTGCTACTAGTCATTCTAACAGGTGTGAAGTGATATCTCTTTGTGGATTTGATTTGCATTTTCTAAACAAAAACTACAGTATTTCAAAGGTATATTTTCTAAATTCTAAGTTACCTTGGGCAACCTTTTTGTCCAATATTTCTGCTAGTAAGCAACGTAAGCCAACATTTAGCCAATTACTAAGAGAAATTTCCTCACTTTTCCAACCTTTTCCCTCAACCAGTCTCAAAGCCAGGTAGATATGAGTTTCTGTGTTCTTTATCTATTTCTATACAACAAATCAGTCCAAGACTTAATGGCTTAAAACAACTGGCTATCTTTACATATAAAGTCTCCAGTTGCTAGGGACCAAGAGTAGGTGCTCTTGTCCTAATTTGGAAGTCAGATGACGTCACTTATAGCGAATAATAAAAAAGGAAATATTCACGAAGAGAATTTTGTTGGTATATTTTGGTCATGAGTGAGAATATTTATGGCATGTTATATCATCTGAACCCAAGGAAGATGTCCCTGGAATGATGAGCTGTTCAGTCAGTTTTCAGGCCAAGGATGGGTAGTAATCATGCGTTTAGACTGTGGACACACAGCAATTGCTTAGAGAATGGAACAGAATATTCGATGCTAAAATTCCATGACTCGTATTTTAAAAAGACCCTTAAGCACTGAGCCAGAGTTTCTGAAATAGCAATATCTGGTGATTATTACCTTGAATTGCTGTTCACGGAGTATAGCAGCAATTCCTCCGGTAAAGAGTTTAATTGCTAACTTTCTTTGTAGGACTCTGGGTATTAACTGAAAAACTTCTTAAACACTGAAGTTGCTAAAGAATACAGTGATCCTCAAAAGAGGTCAGAGCATGTAGATTTTCCTAACCATATTGGACTACAGGAAAAAAATTCACATACATTTTTTAACATCTCCTAGGACCAGTGCTTCACAGAAGGCAGAGTTAAAAACAGTCCTACAAAAAAAAAAAAGGCATTTAAATCTCTAATTGTCATGAATGTGAAACCCTAATTCCAATAACAGCAACTATCTTATTTCTGACCAGATCTTATTATTCTCATTTGTGCTTTTGAAGGATGATAAAGATGAGAAACTCAAAAATGAATCTATTTTAATACTCTCTTTTATATGAATATTCCAAAAAGTGCCTTTTGGGGTTTCATATGAGATTTAAAAAATATATCACTTTTTTAGAGTGGGTTTTATAATGCATATCAAAAACATTCAGTTAAATTAATTGAGATATATGTGTTTGTGTATTATTGATTACATAGTCTTTATTATATAAAGTTTATCATGTGGTATATAATATTCTAGCTAATTTCCTACCACTCTCCCATTTTGATAGATTCTGAATTTTATCAATTGTCAGATATCAAGTATTGACTCACCAAAAACGCTACCAGAATAAACTGTTGAACAAGAAAAGTCAAATTTATAATCAACTGCACTAAATAGGGCCTCTGTCCTTAGAGGTGCTTATGAAGGGAGAGGTCGCATGAAGCATTGATGTGGTTTTGGCGTTTACGTGGTGGTTCTTTCCGTGGAGAGGTGCTGATCAGGCTGATGCAACGTTGGTTAGGAATGTGGAGAACAACAAGGCCAGGCGTGCACAGCGGGTGATTGAAAAGCAGGCCTCAGTTTGATGGGTCTCGTTGAGTGGGGCTCTGAGAAGAAACGTTCACCCTGATGATTACCAGCTGAGCAGTCTTTGTGTATCCATAGCTTTTCAGAAAGTTCCAGAAATACACACTAATGTTATCTGCAGTCTCACTTCCAAGCCAAACAGTTCCCTGGACTCGTAAAGTCACGTGAATCTAGAAAGTAAGTCTCTGGCTATAGATGGTGTTAGTTCTCTGAGGTCACACTTGACTTAGAATTCCACTGCCAGCTTTAGAAAACCATGCGTTTAGTAGAAATCAGACATTCGTTTAATATTCCTCTCATTTAAAAAAATTATATAACAAACTTTCATTTAACATTGCAATGTAGTATTACAAGAACAATTTTTTTCACAGTTCAAATTAAAGATGGAGGCTGTGAAATATGTGATGTATCAGAAATAGGACCTGAGTACTAGAATTTAAGAAAGTGTTAGTGTTTAGCTTGTTTATCTGAATTTTTCAAACCATGAGTTGAATAAAGCTCACAAAAAGCATTTTAAGAACCTGCTTTTTAAAATAATAGTGTTAAATGATAAAAACATCGTGTTTCTTATCCTTGTCATTTATCATGTTCTATAGCGCAGTATAGTTCTG
Source organism: Macroglossus sobrinus (assembly GCA_004027375.1). NCBI lineage: Eukaryota > Metazoa > Chordata > Mammalia > Chiroptera > Pteropodidae > Macroglossus > Macroglossus sobrinus. The sequence continues at coordinate 8,391 of PVKZ01007112.1, read as the reverse complement.
GTTTGTTAAACATTAATTAAAATCACAAATTTAATTCTTGCTGGTATTGATGATGTTTTAGTTGGTGAATTATTCATGATAACTAATAATAGTTTAGTTGCTTGGTTCCTCTCTGTTTATTATTCATGTAGGATCATTTATAATTTGATCTTTCCCACATTAAAATCCTCATCTACCCTTTCTAACACTGTGCAACCCTTCTTGTTTGAGAGGCCTCTTGGATGACTCTATATACAATCACAGCAGTTTGTTGAGTACCATGCACTATATAATTCTGAGTTTAAGGTAATCTGTGCTAAAACCAGTATGCCCCCTCTCGTTTAAACTGTGACATAACAAACTTGATTGCAACAAACCAGAACTAGCAATATAGCCAAAAAGAAAGAGTTGAAAGTCATCATGTGTGAGAAAGGTGTTGAATTTACCAAACCATTATCAGACAACCTGTTAAAAATGCAAAGATAAACTAATGCAAAGCCATTGCTGAGTGGTTGAGCCTCAGGAGTGATTCCAAAGGGAAGAGTTCAGAAGAGGCAGTTTGAGTCAGAGCTCAGGGGTTTCAAGGCGAATAGTTACTGTCTGATAGGGCCTTATGTTTTGTTGAGTCTGTGGAATATTCGCTGCCATCTTTATTGCCTGGCTTAAGATCTCGAGCAGAATCAGTGCCATCATCTGGTAGAATTGGAATTATGTCACCCATTCTAGCCTCAAAGATTAGAACCATTATTCCTTGTTTTATTCCTTCATTTAGATATTTACAGAATTCTCACAATGGCATATGTTGTAGGCAATGTTTTTTTTTTTTTTTTTTTTTTTTCTGGGAACACGAATTATAATAATACAGATATTCTCCTGTTTTCAGGGAGCTACAGCCTGGGATTATTTTATGTTCTTCGGCCATCAGAGGTCACCTTTTGCTACACAAGTAGGAGGCTCTTTAATTTCGAATAAGCCTCATATTTGTGTATTGAAGGCAAATTTAGCACATCATTAAAGGTGCTTCACTCGTCCCCTCCCTAACCCTGTCCTGTATCCCTCTTATTTGGTTTTTATCTCAGATTTGCAGGTGGGAGTACTGACACCTGGGCCTGCCCTCGCCTTAGTCATTGCTACTCACTTGGTATCCAGTCACTGGCTTGAGTGGTGCCATAAAGTCAAGCTCTTCCAGAATCACAGTGCAGAGTCACCTTTGACCAGATTTTTATTTTGGTATCAAGTCTAAGTTCTCCACTTTCTGTGCATCTTGGACCATCCTAAACAAAGCCAGCCTCTGCAGCTGAATGAATCACCCCCCTCAGCTGCACCCTTTCCTGAGTGGGTCTCTCCCAGTTGCTGATGCTTCCATCCCACAGGCTTCGTGGTAGCCTAGACCAGTCATCCTTCTACCCAAGCCTGCCCTGACTACGGCCATCTAAACAGGATTGAAAACAGGGCAATAAGTGACCATAGGGCTTAGGATGTTAAAAAAAATATATAGCTACAATGCATTTTTTCCTAATTAGACCAGCTGCAACAATTTACTTGCCTAAATATTAACTAGTGCTTCTTTGTTGATTAGCAAAATGCTTTTAACAATTCTGTGATATCTTTCCCCAAATTGTTTCTGAATCTCTCCACATATTTGTCAATGCAACAATTACAGAAAACTCAATGGACCTTTGAAGGGAATGATATACTAGAAACTGTTAATATAAATGTTTTCTTCTCTTAAAGGTAGTTCTGTTTTGATATGTTATCATTGTATCTGTAAGTGGAACCCTATTCTTCTGAATTTATTTACCAATTACTCTCCATTCTATTCAAAGCAAGATCATTACCATTTTTGCCCTGAATAGGCTGTGCTCGTTTGTACTTTTGTTCCTTTGGTGACTCTTCTGTCTGTTTAGTTTACTTGGCCACTTCCCTTCTGACTACCCAGGTCACTCAAGGTCATACAACTATTTTCCAGCAAATCTACTGGGAGCCGGAACTTAGGCACTGTGAGGGAAATGCAAAATGGAAGTATTAATTTCTCTTCCAACATGGATTTTCCTTGCCTCTGAATAATAAAATCTGATGACTCAAGTACCTTTTTTTCTGTAATACCTTCCTTAAATATCCTCAATCACATGGATCTTTCTCTTTGCTAGAATTCTATAGCTTGTAAGTGTATCCCGGAGGATTAGTAAAACTTAAATATATATTGCTTTGTTCTTTCTTTATTTTTGGATATTTCTGCAATTAGGTCTTTAGAACAGGGAATAAAAGAAAAGAAAAAGAAAAACTAGTTCATCTCGCCTAATGCATATATCTCAATGTAAATGGCACATACTTTGTAAAAAGTTCTTCATTGGATCAGTGATTAATCAGGAGCTTACTGATTAGGGCAACAGTTTAAGCTGCTTACTCCTGACAGGTGAGCACCAGGCCTGGTGATGAGTGTTACACTGTACACAAAGGGTCTCCATCACTCCTGCGACTGCCTCTCAGTGAGTAAAGCAGTTAGCACTCATTCAGCCACCCCGGGCTCTACTTGGCTATTCATTTTACATACCACCTCCACAGGGCATTCAGTATGATTTCTTGAGTAGAAAAGTCAATATTTCAGGAATAAAAATGCACCATGTAATTCAAAAATGTGTTCTCACAATCTTCAGGGACATGTCATGCATTTTTTACATGCATAAAACACATCGAAATCATTTGGAAGTTACACATAGAAATGACAAATTGCATCATTGGGCTGGATAACTTTAGGCTTAAAGCTAAATATAATTACAAAGCACTGGAAACACTGGGCTATCATAAAGGGAACAGAAAACTATGTCATTTTTCTTTTATCAAGGAATACTGGTATGCAGGAATACAATAAAATATTGATTTATTTAATTAAAAATAATACATTTTTATGAAAGTAAAGTTCCATTTGCTCACCCTCTGCAAAGCTAACTGCACCCCTGCATTGTAATGAATTACCAATGCAGCATAAAAAAAAAAAATCTCGACCTAGTAAAATGATCCCAGCACTAAAACATTAAGTATATTTTCAAGAAGGGAAATGCTGTAGGTGATAATTTGTGTCAACTGGCTGTCCTGAAGTCAGGGAGAGCAAATCTCAGTGTCTTTTGTTACATAAGCTGAAGTTGTTCACAGGAAGGTAGGGTTTTGCAGTATTTCTTTTAGAGAGAATTGTGCATCTGATAATGACTTGCATGTTTTCTTTCCTCCATCTGTTTATACTGTAATTTTTCTCCAACAGAATTATTTATGGAGCAATACTTAAAAGCACGTGTCCAGAGGGCCTTTTCCTCTCCCTTCCTCCTCAGATGTCATGTGTGATGTTGTGGATCACAGAGCAGTAGACTTGCATTCCTTTTGCATTAGTTTTCTGTCTAATCCTAGACTAGGTAACAATGCCCTTTGTTTGCATAAGAGCAAGTCATTTTTCTCTACTTCACATTTACAATTTCTTGACTTGGACATTCGTGATTCTCAGTCTGAATCTCATATCTGCAGCCCCTACTCAGTACTCAGTAAGTGAGCACTGGAGAGCATCAGTTATCTGTGGTGAGCTAGGAGAGAGATCTGGGAGCTGATAGTGTGTCTGGCTATGATGTTGCTATGTTTCCTTTGAGACAGTGGCCCCAAGTCTTTTTGGCATCATGGGCTGGTGCTCCTATGAGCATCTAATGCCTGATGATCTGAGGTGGAGCAGAGGCAGTGATGCCAGTGCTGGGAAGCTTCATTCCCTCACCTGCCGCTCACCTCCTGCTGTGCAGCCGGGTTCCTAGCAGGCCATGAACCAGTCTTGATCTACAGCCAGGAGATTGGCAACTCCTGATTTAAGAGATGGAGCAAAACCAGAAGCACATTATTCTGATACTAACTGGTGTGTTGCGTGCAATAGAATTCACAGGAATTGGTGCAGACCACACAGGTTGGAAGGCGTAGTCCTCAACAAGACCGACCTCGTTAAGACGTCAAAGCCCTTTGGCGGTTCTCAGGCCACCTGCACTTAGGATCGACTGGCTCTACATTCTAGCTTTTCCATAGCATTTTCTGCTTTGATAATTCACTAGGGAGGTGCATAAAACTTAGGAGAGCACTACAGTAATGCTTTTAGTTTTATTGTAAAGAATACAAATCAGGACCGGCCAAAGGAAGAGACATAAAGGTGAGGTCAGACAGGGTCTCGATTGCAGAGCCTCCACACCTCCCTCTGAGAATTGGGGGTTCGTGGTTCGCCAGCCAGGTGGCTCCAGCAGGCTTTAGTGTCCAGAGTGGTTACTGGAGTTTCCCTGAGCTGCATGTTGGATCGAATCATTGGCCACCCTTCTGTTTCTGAGATCTGGACTGCCTTAAAGTCCCAACTCTCTGATGATATGGATGGTCTTTCTGGTGACCAGCCCCCATCATGAGGCATGTAATTAGCATAAAGTCACATGATGGTGAATAACAAAAGACATTACTGTTCCTTGGGAAATTCCAAGGATTTAGAGGACCAGGGACAAAGGCCAGTCAAATTATTTATATTTATAACAAAAATTAACCCTAAAAGAATAGCATAGGTAGGATTAGAAGGGAGTTGAGAGGAAACATAGAACTGAATAGGAAAGATAAATAGTGTCTAAACACTATTGAAGGACCCCGTTTAGAAGGGCAGTATACTTTCTATAATTATAGAAATTATTTTTAAACTCAGGCTGGTACAGTAATTTTCATGGGAGAAGCTAGAGTAACAAATGACAATTGTAGCCACTTAAAGGTACATCTGTCTCCAAGATGGAAGGTAGATACCTTTGGAAGATGCACAGTTTACAAAAAGCAAAAGGTAATGAGATGAAAAACGTTACTGCAATTTCAGTGTCATAGAGTGTGTACATGTAACACTAGAATGGGTTTCTTAAAAGCATTTACCTATAGTCTCAGAATTTTAGAATGTAAGAAAATTTCTTGGTGTGCTCATTCAAATTTCGGGTTGTGGTACCCTAACTCCAGAAACATGTAAGGAGGAGCCCTAAAATCTGAAATTTTTTGCCAGTATTTAAAATGACTGTGATACAGTTAGTCAAAGATATGTTTTGATAAATTCTAAGCATTTTATAAATTTCCTAAAAGAATTATGGTCCAGATCTTTCATTGATCCGAAAAGTAACAACTCTATGGGAATAGATTTAGGAAGGAGAAAAATAAGTAAATAAAATGAGTAAATAAAAAAGAAAAAAATCTTTTTTGTTTTCATGAGTACTCCCTGTGACTATAGCTTATGTTGCCAGGAAACACATACTTAAACTTAGTATATTTACGAGAAAAAAAATATATGGTTTTGCAGGAATAAAGGGTCAAGTAAAAAGATTAGCAAATGACCTCATATGTAGGTTAGCCTAACTAATTGTGCTAAGCATTAGATATATTTTGAATCATCATTTATAAGGATGTGCTTTGATAAGTCATTACAATCTACCATTTCCAACATTTTCAGCAATTTTGCTTGATAATTTATCTGGTTTGTTATTGTTATTTTCCTGTTTGTTTATAGCATCAGTACCTACAGAGAGCCCTTCACAGTATGTGTGCTCTCTGTGAGGCACACTTGAAAGCTAGACTGTTATTTAAAAAGAAAAAAAAGAAGAAGAATCACAAGTTATCCTCTTGAAAGATAAATAATGATAGCACTTCTTAAAATCACCCTTCCAAAGATGGAAATAAAGTCTGTAAAGTGAATATATTCAGGAGTCAAACCTAAGAAAAGCATGCATTATGAAGTACTGCCTTTGGGAAACAGAATAAATATCATGAGTATATAGCAATAGATAAAATTATATCAACAGTCGAATTCTCTAGTGAGATTAAGAAATAAAACAGTTTCAGTTTATCAAATGATATTACATTCATAGAGACATGTTTAAGTGATAAAAGATTTACATGACAGTCTTTGAACCAGAAATTATGCTAAGTGAAAACAAAATGATTCAGAAACACTTTTGTAATATTTTGTATTGATTTATATTCTTTATATCTTTTTGTCTTCTGAGTTATGTCATTCATTCACCTATCAATATTTCACAATGAAATTAAAGATAAATTGTGATTATATACACACACACACACACACATATGCATATTTAGTGATAAATGATATAACTCAAAACCAATATCCTCAGTAGAATAAATAACTGCTGCTGTTTTTAAAATATGTAGTAGGAAAAAAAATCATGGCTATTTCTTGCTAGAATTCTGCAAATCAAGTAATCAGTAGTCAACTTCTACTTTCTATATGGATATGTCTTAGACCTGTAAGTGTGATCGATGTTGTTGGCTCTTAGAGAAAAAATGGAAATAAATTTATGGTTTTAGCATTAATATTTTTTTAAAAAATTAGGTCCTCAATTTATTTTATTTAAAAATTTTTTCCCCATAGAAAAAGAAATGAGTGTTTCTCCCAACGCAGAGACGTTGTTCACAACATTTCCGATGGTGAACAGTATCTTCCAAGGGTAAGGCATTCACTTGTTTGTAAAGAAACTCATTTCATTGTTAGCTAGATGGAACAGGAAAACATAGATTTCATATCTTTAGCAAATTTGCTCCACTTTTTATTTTCCTGTATTTATTTTTGCTGTGATTTCTGAAGTTAAAAAAAAAAAAGATAGGCTTTTTTTCTCTGCTTTTTCTAAGTGCGCTTTTGAGGATATCTAAGGGGCGTTTCTCAGGATGGTCTTCCCTCACTGCAGTGGCCTTGGAGTTGCCACACAGCTGCTGGCGTTGGACCTGCTGGGTTTTACACCCGGCTCCTTCATTCCATAACTCATTGAGCTTTAACAGGTTGCTTTGCTGCTTTAAACCTCAGTTTTCCATTTTTAAAATGAGAATAAATGACCACACTTTACATCCTAAGAAGGTTGTTTGGACTAAACGATGTCAAAAGAACTAAAACAATCTGTGGCATGGAATACAGATCTAATAAGTGTTAGATTCTAGGGTTATAATAGGAATTGAGTTCACATTTCTTTCAATAATATTTATAACAAATACTTTTGATAAATGGCTAAATAAAAATGCAATATTATAACATCCAATTCCTTATTCTATCATCTATCTTTATTCAAGTGTCAAATTCATCTGATTATTTTAGTACCATATCAAAATAAAATGAATTAAGTTTTTTATCTGTCTTTAGCTAATGGTTCTTAATGATACTTCCTGACTGTAGTTTTTTTTTCTTAAGTGCCTCCAAATAATCTAATGATAGGGGGATTTAGCATCAAGCATATAGTTTCTAGAACTTGTTTCACATACTGCTCTATAAAATTGAAACAAATATACATAATCCCAAGCTTCTGCTAGTCTTACATCTCAGAAGTATGCAGTATCAAAGAATTAGATTTAAATACTATCACGTTGGCTTATTATTATTATAATATGGGAAAAGTATTTTATAACTAAATATAAATTCATGAGACAAGTTCAGTGAAATTCCACTTTTAAAATGTAAGAATTTCAAAATCAATTGTCATTTAGAACCTATAATTTTTAAATAATCTCAAAATTTATCAACATTCTTTTATTCTACTAATTACCTCAAATTTGGGGTTCTCTATTATTTGCTTGATTGTATTATTATCTTTAGAATTGTCCAGAGATAAAGATTAACCCCTATATCTACTACATTAACATTTTCTACTCAAGGGCTGATTGCAATATTATGCAAAATAGAATTTACCAAAAATAGTTGAAAGACAGAGGGCACTAAATAATTTATCCCAAATCACTCCAGATGTGGGAAGCTTCCTTTGAAATGCCAAATGCATGGTTTTGAATGCCCTATTAATATATATTTAGGGGGTTGATGAGCTGTATTATAATATAAATTGTGAATTGTTTGATGTGTTTTTCAACTTCAGTTATAATTGAAATGTAGTCAGCTCTTGATTATTCATTGTAATGAGGGCATGAATAGTAGAGATAAACAAAATCCATAGATTTCTATACGCCAATAGTGTTGATTTTTTTTTACATGCAGCCTTTCCTGCCCTCCACATTTTCTTACCTTCTGTATATTCTTAACAAACAAGTAATGTCATAAAGTAAAATCTATGACAGGCAGAAGTTAGCCTACATCTTATATTTGATAAACAGGCACCTGAATTTTTAAGATCTTATCTGAAATGTCTGTGTCTTTGCAAAGACATGGAGATTTGAACTCTTAAACTAATATGTTTTCATTATGATTCCATTCTACATTTGTGATAAGTAATAATATGGACATTAAGTAGTCAGAAAAATCATCATGATTATTCAAGATACATGCATGATGCACATATAGATTTATTTTTCATACAGAGTAATAGATTTGGGTATGTCTGGGTCTGTGCCCCAAAATATTTTTCTTTCTGTTGTTTTGGTCAATTG
>PVKZ01007111.1:0-26455 GCA_004027375.1 Macroglossus sobrinus | reverse complement strand
CCAGCTCACAGCCCCACTCAAGCCACATCCAGGTGTGTCCTTGCTTAATGAGGTGCCCCTTGCTGAGCAGCACCTAGAATCACATTGGTGGCAGCTGACCTTAGTTGCTGGTGTGGTCTTTTGAGGCAACTATAAGCACAGCATCTGTGGATTGCTTGCTGAATCTTAACAGGTGACCCTGGAGGAGCACAGGCTGGGGCTAAACTTGGCATGCAGCTGAACCCAACTCAGGACTGTGCCACTAGACAACTACCACACAAAGCCACACTAATAAGACTGGGAGTCTTAAAAGCTTTGCTCAGTACATTGAAACAGACACAGAAAGGCAGCCTAAATGGGAAGACAAAGAAGCAGAAGCCATATGAGAGAACAGAACAGAGATCCGGAAATAATGGAGTTAAGCAATCTAACAGATGAAAACTTCAAAACACTGGTGATAAAGATGCTCAATAAACTTATGAGAAGTGCAGATGAATTCAGAACTTTAACAAAAATATAAAAATCATAAAAATGGAAATGAAAAGAATAAAATGAAATCAGTCAGAAATGAAGAACACATTATCTGAGATGAAAAGTGTAGTAAATGAAATAAACAGAGTGAATAAAGAAGAGGATCGAATGACCTTTATAGAGAATGTGGAAGCCAAGGGCACTCATTCAGAATGGCAAGAAAAAAGAAGCCAAGACTATGTTAACTATTTAAGGAGCCTATGAGACACTATTAAATGTAAAAAAAAAAGAAAAAGAAAAAGAAAAAAATTGTGTCATAGGAGTACCAGAAGGAAAACAAGATATTGAAGAGCTATTTGAAGAAATAATGTTGGAAAACTCCCCTCACCTGGTGAAATAAATAGACATACAATCCCAGGAAGCTCAAAGAATACCAAAAGAGATGAACTCAAAGAGGCCCACGCCAAGACACGTCATAATTAAAATGCCGAAGGTGAATATAAAAAGATAGTCTTAAAAGCAGCAAGAGAAAGGCAGTTAGTTAACTACAAGGGAGCATCTATAAGACTGGCAGCTGATTTCTCAAAAGAAACTATGCAGGACAGAAGTACTTGGCATAAAACATTTGACATGATGAAAACCCAGGAACTACAACCAAGAATATTTTATCCAGCAAAGCTATGATTTGGAGTTAAAGGACAGACAAAAATAAGCTGAAGAAATTTATCAACACCAAGCCGGTATTGAAAGAAATGTTGGAGGGACTTCTTTAAGAAAAAAAAGCACATGTATCAAAAACAGAAATAAAGAACGGTAGTAACTACATTTCTATCAACAAATACCTCAAATGAAAAAGAATTAAATGCTCTAACCAAAAGATTGGTTGAATGGATAAGAAAACAAAATCCTGACATCTACTGCTTACAAGAGATTCACTTCAGATTAAAAGACACACAAAGGCTGAAAGAAGGAGATGGAAAAAGATATTACCTTGATGGACCTACAGGGTATTGCACTGAATGAACTGGATTAAATAGAAAAAGACAAAAATAACATGATTTTACATACATGTGGAATCCAAAGAACAAAATCAACAACAACCAAAATGGAAATAAATTCATAGATACAGGGAATATTTAAAGGGATACTAGATGGAAGGGGAGTTGAGGGAATGGCCAAAAAAAAAAAAAGGCAAGGAGATTAAAAGATACAAATGGATAGTTGCAGAATAGACATGGAGATGTAGATTACAGCATGGGGAAGATGGTTAATAATGTTGTAAGAAATATGTAAGGAAGAAGGGGGTACTAGATTTAGTGGGGTATAACTTTGTAAGTTATGTGGTTCTCTGATCACTATGCTACACAACTAAAATTGATATATTATTGTATGTCAGCTATAACTGAAAAAAAAACTAATTGAATTGTGCAATGTAAATACATGCAACTAATTGCCTATTATATTTCAATAAAGACAGAAAAAATATAAAACAAGCAGGATAATGCTTAGGAATTGAATCTAAAGTTTTCTTGGAGTTTTAGGTACTAAGTGTGGCAGGATCCATAAGATATGAGCATCACTGTTTTTCTCCTTCTTGTGCAACAATGAGAGGGAAGAATATGAAACAGGAAGAAATTTCATATCCCTATACATGGAAACATTAAAAGAGTACAATTTTACTCTTCATTTGACTTTGTAGGCCAGAATCCATGCTGAGCAGAACCTCTACCTTCATGGTCTCTTCATTGCCATCACATGCTCTCTGCTCAAACAGACAGTTCCCCAAGCTGATGACTCCTTCTACCTGATCAGCTCGGCTATAGATCTCATTTTGAAAGGCTGGGTGCTTCAGGTATTTCCTCTAAGGGAAAGAAGAAACTAAGTTATCCGCTCATTTAGGGAAGCAAGAAAATGTATCTTCTGTTTAAAAGAAAGGGTTACTATTTCTATCATAACCAAAGTGATAATGACTTCTGAAAGACCTGATCCACAGACTTTGTAGACCCTGAGGGCTGCAGCAGTAGTCTCAGCAGTAAGGAGACACATTCATTCAACGATCTGGGTATACTGAAATTTTTCGAGATGTTCTATTTTGAGCTTGCCTTAATATTGGTGGGGTCTTTGTAGGACTCATCACAGGCTGTGGGCAGCATCTTTCTAATCCATTCTTCCAGGTCCTCGAGGTCATGGTAGAAATGTTTTAGGTCAGCATAGTTTCTAACTTTTGTTTGTTCAGCAATTAGTTGTGCTTGGAGAGCCTTCCATCTGGAGGAGTGGGTTAGATCATTCTGTGTCCTTTTTCCTTCTCCCAAGTTCTAATGGCTTATCCATGAATTTTCCCATTTATTAACCTCCTTATATATTTATGTGTTATATATAACACAGTTATATATTATATTATTATATATTACATATAATATACATGATTTATATATTTATATAACATAATCTCATTATTTTCAGATATAAAATAATGTAGTTAAGTCGGGTAATTTCTAATGTAACTTCCATGTTTTTCATTCTGTCAGTCTAGATCAGAAAGTTTCCCAAAGTGTCTAGATAGTCTTAGGCATCTAGAAATGAGAAATACTAACAGTGTTACTCCAATGCTTCATTCTAAAAGATAGGTCACTTTGCTACATCTTCCTGTAGCTCACAAAACAATTGCTTAGGCCTGACTTGTCTAACACCCATTGGAGCTGAGCATCAATATCTTCCTTGGGGTAGTGGTCATCAGCAATGAGCCACTCAGCAACATGTTCTAGCTCAATGATCTTTTTTTCCTAGATAAAGAAAATAAAAAGAGCCTAGATGTCTGTATATTATGTACTAATAAAATCCCAGAATTTTTCCTAGAAAAGAACAGAAGTATCATTTGTGATCTCACAAAGAAAAACAAAACCAAGGCCAAAGGGTAAATGTTTTAGAGAAAGATGAATTTTAACTCAATAAAAGGTGAAATATTAATAATGATACTGAGATGGATTACTTGTATGGTACAGGGTTTCTTTCTTTGACACTTCCCATGGCCATTTTCGAGGGTGATTCCTGCATTAGGTGGGATGTTGTAATAGACAGTATATGAAATCGCTTCCAACTTTAAAAATTTAAAAAGCTGGACTTAAAGTAAGAAATGCCACATGTGAGTTGGGTTAGGCTGAGCTGAAGTGTCAAACTGCTCTGCCTGCCTAAGAGTTTCCTATAAGAAGCAACTGGGAATTAAAATATGTTTAAATCATAAAATCACATACATATGTGGGATGTCTGTTATTATTACTATAGTTATTTTTAGGACTTATATTAGTTGTTATTACCTGGGCAATGACTGCTTTGTCCGGATCATCATGTTTCTTCCTCTAGGCCTCCAAACTGTCTAAGGAACCCTTATCATTTGACCTCAGAAAATTCTCACATGCCACCATTCAGCTCTCAGCTTGATCACAGTCCCTTTTGAACAACTATGGGGAATGAAGTTAGACATATATTATTCAGTAATTCTAACTTATTTACAGTCTTTCTTTCTACAGTTTAAGTTACTCAGTCAACCATGGTCAGAAAATCTCAATTGAAATTTCAAAAATAAATAATTCATAAGTTTTAAATTATGTGCTTTTCTGAGTAACATGAGGAAATCTCCCACCATCTTCCTCTTTTATGACTGGAGAGTAAGCCTTCCCTTTCTCCAGCATATTCATGCTTCTATACATTTTCCAAACCTTAGTCACTTAACTGTCTTGGTTGTTAGATTGACTATCACTATACCAAAGTCTTGTGTTCAGGTAGCCCTTATTTTATTTAATGATCCTCCCAAAGGAGGTTTCTGGTCAAGATGGTAGGATAGGTAAACAAGACTACCTCAAAATTACAACTAAATTACAGAGCAACTGTAATTGAGAATTACCTCATATCTAGCCAAACAGAAGTCCTAAAGCTAGGAATGCGCACACACACACACACACACACACACACACACACACACACACAAAGCCATGTCAAGACTAATAGGAGGGGTAAAGATGTGAAAAGATTGGTCCCACATCTGCTTGTGGCATTTAAAAATTGGGAGGGATATCTAGGCGGTGGAGGTCCACCTTGAGTAGCAATAGTTTCATATCCATATCAGGCTTCCCAATCCAGGGTTCCAGTGCCAGGGAAAAAAGTCCTCATAACCTTTGGCTATAAAAAACAGCAGAGATTGTGGCTGAGTGAGGTGTTAGGCTGAGGAAGTCACAGAAATTCCTCTTCAAAGATCTGCACATGGACTTACTGCTAATAGACTTGCTTCCTCTGAGCTCCAGTGCTCAGGCAGCAGCTTAAAAGGCAACAAGACATATGTAGAGGAACTGAGTTGTCTGGTTTCAGGGCAAGGGATGTAAGGGTAGCTTTTTCTCAGACAAAAGTGCTACTGGAAGTCATTGTTCCTCTGTTGAACCCTCCTTCACCCAGCCTACACACCCAGGGTGTCACCAGATCCAAGTATCCATCAAACTAGCTAATTTCATTCACCTTACCCTGATGATTCTCTGAGACCTTGACCCATTCAATTTGTGGGCCCACTCAAGCTGCTTCTAATGGATTTGCCATAGGAACAGCCTGCTTTTGCTATAGATCTAGCTACAGACTTTGCTACAGAGTTTTATAAAACATTTCAAATGTTCACAAACAACAAACAGTGTTTGGCTTTGGTGTGCCCCTTGCCTCTTGGTAAATAGTTCCAAATCTATCACTAGTGTCAACTGATTCAGTTTATAGCTTAGCCTTGCCCAGGCACCTCCAAGGCCAGAATAAGTGGCAATCATCTTAATATCACTTTATAGCTAATACCAACTGCTCTTAGACAGGGCACAGGCAGTGAGTAACCTCAGCCTGCACCAGAGCCCCTTTCAAGATCCCTCAGAACCAAAATACTCAGTGGCCAGCTACAGACCACACCAGAGCACCACCCAGCTACCTCCACAAACAACATATCCAAAGAACAAACACAGCTAAGCCCTTAGCTTAGCCTAACCTAAGTCATATGTGGCTAAAGGGAACTTTGTTCTGTAGGGTCAGTCCCTGCAAAACAGCTCCTCCACTGTAATCATAGACAGTCCTCACAGCTAATCATTTTCAGGGTCAGTCCTTCCCATTGACATGACAAGAGGAACCAAGGCTCAATTATATCAAGAGGCCATACATAGCCCACACAAGGGACACACTTGGAACGTCCAGCTCAGGTAATCAGAAAAGACTGTGCCACTAAGCCCTATAAGGCATCTAATACATAGGCCATTCTACTGAGACTGGGTGACATAGCAATCCTACTAAATATATAGAAACAGTCACAGGGAGGCAGCCAAAATGAAAGACAGAGAAACATTCCAAAATGAAGGAAAATAAGAAAACTTCAGAAAAAGAAGTAAATAAAATGGAGACAAGCAATTTAGCAGATGCAGAGTTCAAAACATAGGTTATAAAAATGTACAATGATCTAAGTGAGAAGTTCAACAAAGAAAGGAAACATAAACATGGAGATAGAAAACATAAAAAAGAACTAGTCAGAAATGATTAATACAATAACTGAAGTAAAGACAAAGAGAACCTTAAAGGCAGCAAGAGTAAAGCAGTTATATTACCTTTAAAGGAATGCCTATAAAACTGTCAGCTAACTTCTCAAGAGAAATTGTAAGCCAGATGAGACTGGCATGGAGTATTCAAAGTGATGAAAGGCAAGCACCTACAAACAACTTTACTCTACCCAGCAAAGCTATCATTTAGAATCGAAGTACATATAAAGTGCTTCCCAGGCAAGAAAAAACTAAAGGAGTTCATCATCACAAGCCAGTGTATAGGAAATGTTTGAGGGACTTCTTTAATTAGAAGAAAAATATATGTCAAATACTAAATAAAAAATGGCAGTAACTATACATCTATCATCTAGTACCTCAAATAAAAAAGACTTAAATTCTCTGATCAAAAGATAAAGTGGCTGAACTGATTAAAAAAAGACTCTTACATATGCTTCCTATAAGAGACTTACTTCAGATTAAAAGACACACAAAGAGTAAAAGTAACGGGATGGGAAAATATATTTTATGATGGCCCTAGAGGGTAGTGTGCTGAGTGGAGTAAGTTAGATAGAGGAAGACAAATGCCATATGATTGCACATACATATGTAATTCAAAGAGCAAATAAACAATCAAACAGAAACAATCTCATAGAAACAGAGAACATTTTAAGGGTTACCAGATGGGAAGGGAGTTGGGAGATTCAGTGAAAATTGGGAAAGGGAATAAGAAGTACAAATGGTAGTTACAAAATAGTCATGGAGATAGAATGTATAGCATAAAATATATACCCAATACTATTGTAATAACTATATACAAATAGTGTCAGAGGGGCACTAGGTTTATTGTAATGATCATCTGCAAATAGTGTCAGAGGGGCACTAGGTTTATTGTAATGATCAATTTGTGAGTTATATAGATGTCTAATCACTATGCTGTACACTTTAAACTAATATAGTATTGTATGCCAAATATAACTGAAAATTAATATATATATATATATATATATATATATATATATATATATATATAAATTAAAAAAAAAACTATAACTCTTGACTTCTGGTCAAGATGGAGTAGGTAAATGCTGTCCTTGTTTCCCCTCACAAACAGATCAAAATTACATCTAAACTACAGAATAGCCAGCATTGAGAGCTGCCTGAATCTAATTGAACAGAAGTCCTACAACTGGAAAGACAGAAGAAGCCACCTCGAGACTGTTAGGAGGAATGGAGATGTGAAAGGAGCTAATCCCACACCCAGATGTAGTGGCTGAAAATTGGAAGAAAGATCTCGGTTGAAGAGGTCCCCCTGGAGGAGTAAGGAGTCCTGGACCCCCAGCCCAGGGTTCCAGTGGTGGGAAGAGGAATCACACAACTTCTGGCCCTGAAAACTTTCCTCTTAAAGGGCTTAAGCATGGACTTACTTGCTGACAACAACATTTGTTCTGAACTCCAGTGCAGGGCAGCGTTCAAAAGGTGCCAGAAACATATGGGAAGGAACTGAGTGTTCTAGTTTCAGGGTGAGAGCTGGAAGGGAAGTTTTCACCCAGTCACAATTGCTGGCAGAAGGCATTGTTCCTTTGTGTTTCCTTTCCCTGTCTGGCTTGCAGATTCAGGCAGGTGCCATATCTGAGTCTCCATCAACATGGCTAACAGTGGTTGCCACACCCTGGTGATTCCCTGAGACTCTGACTCTCCCAACGTGCAGGCTCACCCAAACTTCTTCCAGAGGCTTTTCCATACAAATGACCTGCCTTGGCTCATGCTACAGATTTTCCTAATATCTCTCAAATGTTTAAAAAACTTAAAAAAGCAGCATCTGACCTCTGCATGCCCCTAACAGCAGCCAGCCTTTGTTTAGCTTGGGAGTATCTTGGCCTCTCAAGGCACTTCCAAGCCCAATGTGGGTGGCAGGCATCTGCAAGTTGCTTGGTGCCTCATGTCAGGTGGCCCTGGTCAGGGCAAAGGCTACACCTAAACTTGGCCTGTGGTGGGGCTTCTCACAAAGGCCCCAACCTGCAGGCCTAGTGGCCAGCTTTAGTCTAAGCCAGAGTACCAGAAGCACCACTCAGGGTCATATCTGAAAACACACCCAAAATGCAGATAGGGCAGGCACCAGAGCCCTGCTAAAGTGAATCCTGATCTGTAGTGTCAGCCCCTGCACAACAGCTCCTCCACTGGTCATGGCCAGTCATCATGACAAATCATCTCAAGAATCAATCTCTTCCATTGATGAGCAAACAGTAACCAAGACTCAACTACAACTGGAGACACACACAACCCATAAAAGAGAAACTCGTGGAGCACCTGGCTCAGATGAGCAGGAGACTATGCCACTAGAACTCATAGCACACCTACTGCATAAAGCCACTCTGCTAAGAATAGGAGACAGAAAAACCCTGCCTAATACATAGAAATGAACATGAGCAGGCAGCCCAAATGAGAAGGCAAAAAAAAAGTCCCAAATAGAAGAACAAAGCTCCAGAAAAAAGAACTAAACAAAGGAAAAGAAGTAATCTATCAGAAGCAGGGTTTAAAACAATTGCTATAAGCATGTGCTATGAACTTAGAAGAGTAGATGAACCCAGTGAAAACTTTAACAAAGGGATATAAAACATAAAATGGAGGCAGAAAACATAAAAAAGAACCTGTCAGAAATGAAGAATACAGTAACTGAAATGAGGAATACTTTAGGAGGAATTAACAGTAGATTACATGAAGTGGAAAACCAGATCAGTGATTTAGAAGATAAAAGAGCAATAAATACCCATTCATAACAGCAGCATCAACAAAAAAAATGCAAACAAAGGAGGATAATTTAAGGGGTCATTGGGACTACATCAAGCATACCAACATTTGCATTATAGGGGTATCAGAGAAGAGAGAGAGTGAGAAACCTATTTCAAGAAATAATGACTGAAAACTTTCCTAAGCTGTTGAAAGATATAGACATATAAGCCCAGGAAGCACAGAGTCCCAGTCAAAGTGAACCCAAAAAGACCCAGACCAGGTGATATCATAATTAGAATGCTAAAAGTTAAAGACAAAGAATCATAAATAAAACTAGAGAAAAGCAGTTAGTTACCTATAAGAAAGCTTTCATAAAACTGTCAGCTGATTTATCGACAGAAATTGTGCAGGCCAGAAGGGATTGACAGAAAATCTTCAAAGCAGTGAAAAGCAAAGACCTACAACCAAGATTTATCTACCCAGCAAAACTATCATTTAGACAGATAAAGAGCTTTCAATACTAGAAAAGGCTAAAGGCATTTATCATCACTAAGCCAGTATTACATGAGATGTTAGAGGAATAAGAAGAAGAAAAGAAGAAGGAGAAGGAGAAGGAAGAGAAAAAGGAGAAGGAGGAGGTGGAGGAGGATGAAGAGGAGGAGGAGGAGGTGGAAGAAGGAAGAAGAAGAAGAAGAAGAAGAAGAAGAAGAAGAAGAAGAAGAAGAAGAAGAAGAAGAAGAAGAAGAAGAAGAAAGAAGAGGAAGAGGAGGAGGAGGAGGAGGCAAAAGGAGAAGGAGGAGCAGGAAGAAACAAGGAGGAGGAGGAGGAGGACCTCTCCCCTTGAAATAACAATAAGTTGAACATCTAAAATTCAACAAACAACACCCAATCAGAACACAAGCACATCTTAGTGAGGGATCTGTGCATAAGAGCTTCCACAGGTCAGAAACTTGGGAGTCTGGGGGAAGATTAGGAGAAAGAAAGAAGCTCTCTCTCACAACTGAAGTTCTCTGCAGGAGGAGGGATGGGAAGAAATTACAGCTGGTTCTGGGAATGGCCCTATCTGAAGAATCTGTGAGTATTACACAGCAGAGCCCAGGGATCAGGGCAGAAAGTCAAGTGGAAACTAACTGCAGAAGGGCAACAGCTGGGTTTTAGCAGCTGTGATTGTAAAGTGTAAGGCTGAGACACAGAGACTAGCAGGAACCCCCACCTACAAACTTAGAGGGTGTCCTCACTCCACCCTATATCCTACAAGAATGAACACAGCAGAGCCTCTGGGGAATCTCAGTAAACTGTTACACTGACAGAGACTGAGTCTGAGGGTAGTGATCATGATTGAACATTTATAATAGAAGAAAAAGGCATTGTTAAGTATCACAGCAGGGATCCAAGAAGCTTAGATGTTACCATTAAGAAGTCAAAAGAAAAACACTTTCTGAGCAACAGGCTAAAGAGAAACCTCTACATAATAATTCTTCTTGCTGGAAAAAAAAAAGCAAAATAAACTCCCATTAATGCCTAAGTGGAGAAATAGACTATCAACCATCATTAACAATCAAGGTAATAAAGTAGTTCATAATGAAAGAGAAAAAAGTCTAGAAAATAAGCTTAAAGACATAGACAAATATGACTTAAATGACAAAAAATTTAGGATTATACTTCTGAAAAAAATCAATGAGATCCGAAATAACTCAGGTCAACAATTTTTGGAGTTGAAAAAAAAATTAGACCAACTAATGAGTTTATTAGCAAAGAGATTGAAAGCCTAAAAAAGAACCAAACAGGACACCTGGAGATGAAGAAAACACTAAAAGAGGTGAATATGACACAATAAACTAAGGAAATAAGATTGAACAAATGGAAGAAAGTATCAGTGATATCAAAATCAGAAATCTAAAAATAATTTAGAAGAAAGAAGACAGAGACTGAAGAAAAAAAAATAATTAAAGAGAAATACAAGAAGTAGCTGACACCACCAGAAAAGACAACATAAAAATAACAGTATTCCAGAAAGAGAAGAAAAAGAGAAGGGATCAGAGTTCATACTCAGACAAATAATTGATGAGAAATTCCCAAAATTAATGAATGAGCTGGAGCTTTGAATGCAAGAAGCTAAAAAAACACCCAATTATCTCAATCCAAAAAGTCCTTCTCCAAGACACATTACATTAAAATGATCAAAAACCAATGACAAAGAAAAAATTCTTAAGGCAACCAGGGAAAATAAGATGGTAATCTATAAAGAAAAAACTATTAGATTATCATTGGTCTTCTCAGCACAAGCCTTACAAGCAAGAAAGAAATGGAACCAAACATTCAAACTATTTAATGAAAGGAACTACTATCCAAGAATAATGTATCCAGTAGAGCTCTTTAAGTACACAGGAGCTCTTTAAGTACAGGAAATACTGAAAGGAGTTAGGCCCCCTGAAACAAAGTGAAAAAAGAATACATAACTGTGAGTAAGGTGACTAGCAAGCATACAGAAGGAGAACAGGGCAACTCTAATCAAGAACAGGATATTATAACCTTAAATGATAAGAAGAAAATTGCTATTACAAGACAGAAATGATTATACAACATACATAGGTGCAATTTGAGAAAACATTAATAGACAAAGGGAAGATTCAAAGATCTCAATTTGCAAATGGGAATGGCACATGTAGAAGAAAATGGATGTGTGTGTGTGTGTGTGTATCCTTTACATATTTGTAACGATAACCACACACCAAAGATTCAGAACATAAAACAAAAAGAATCAGAGGGAAAAGCCACAAAACCCAACTGAAAATGAAAACAAAAACACAAAGACAAGGAAGCAATAAAAACACGAAGCTAACAGAAAGCAAAAGATAAAATGGCTATAGGAAAATCTCATATTTCAATAATCACGCTAAATGTAAATGGACTGAATTCACCAACTAAAAGGCACAGAGTTGCAGATTTGATGAACAAAACAAAACACAGCCATATGCTGCCTCCAGGAGACACATCTCAGTTTCATAAACAAATGTGAAAGAGTGGAAAATTATATTTCAAGTAAATGTCATTTAGAGAAAAGTGGGAGTAGCAGCATTAATATCAGATGAAATAGACTTCAAAATAAAAAAAGTAAAGAAAGATACTGAGAGACATTTCATAATGATAAAGGGAATCATGCACCAAGAAGACATAACCCTTATTAATATCTATGCTCCCAATCAGGGAGCCACAAAATATATAAAGAAATTACTAACAGAACTAAAGGTAGAAACAGACCAAAACACGATTGTAGTAAGGGACCTAAAAACCCTGCTGTCAGATATGGATAGATTATCCAAACAGAAAATCAATAAGGGAATATCATCCTTAAATGACACATTAGACCAAACAGTTGCTTATACATTCTTCTCTAGTGCACATGGAACATTCTCAAGGATTGACCACATACTGGGACAAAGAGGTAGCCTTGACAAATATAAGAGGGCTGAAATCATATCAAGCATATTCTCTGATCATAATATTTGAAGCTGGAAATCAACTGTAAAAAGACTGTGGGAAGAATCACAAATGCATGGAGGTTAAACTACTGAAGAATAATTGGGTTAGAGAAGAAATATAAAGAGAGATCAAGAGATACACAGAAACAAATGATAATGATAGTACAACATAGCAAAATTTTTGGACACAGCAAAAGCAGTAAGAGAAATGTTCATATCATTATAGGCCTATCGCCAAAAACAAAAATTAGCCAAAGTAAATAACTAAAGTTTTATCTTACAAAAACTAGAAAAAGAACAAATGAAGCCTAAAGTCAGCAGAAGGAAAGAAATCATCAAAATTAGAGCAGAATTAATGAAATTGAGGACAAAAAATGGTGAAAAATAAATGTGTCAAATAGCTGCCTCTCTGAGAAGTTCAATAGCATTAACAAACCCTTGGCTAGATTTATTTTTAAAAAGACATGAATAAACAAATCAGAGATGAAAGGAGAAATTATAAGAAACACAGCAGAAATACAAAGGATCATATTAGAATACTATGAAAAAGTATAAAACACCAAATTTAATAAACTAAAAGAAACAGAAAATTTTCTAGAAATATAGAACCTTCCTCAACTGAATCAAGAATAACTGGAAAATCTAAATAGACTAATCAGCAATATGAAAATTGAATCAATTATCAAACATCTACCAATAAGTAGAAGTCCGAGACCAGATGTCTACACCAGTAAATTCTGCCAATCATTAAAAGAATACTTAACACCCATTATCCTCAAACTCTTACAAAAAAATCGAAGAAGTAGTACTTCTAACTCACTTAATGAGGCCAATATTGCTCTGAACCAAAACCTGGTAAAAATAAGACACACACACACACAAACTACAGACTAATATCTCACTTGAACACAGATGGAAAAATCTTAATAAAATGCCAGCAAACCAAATACAACATCTTAAAAAGATTATGCTCAATGATCAATTGGGGTTCATCCCAGGGGCACAGGGATAGTTTAAAATATGCAAATTTATTAATGTGATGTACCACATAAACAAAATGAAGAAGAATCATGATCAAATCAATAAATGCAGAAAAAGTCTTTGACAATATACAGCATCTATTTACAGTCAAAACGCTTAAAAATAAGTGAAAAACTAAAAACCTTCCCTCTAAGATCAGAAACAAGGCAAGGCTGTCCAACTATTGCCACTGTTATCCAATTTAACATTGTAGGTCCTAGCAAATGCAATCAGGCAAGAGAAAGGTATAAAAGGCATCCAAATAGGAAATGAAGCCAAACTGTCACTATTTGCAGACATGATTCTCTGTATAGAAAATCTTAAAGACTCCACAAGAACACTACTAGAAAAATAAGCAGATACAGTAAAGTTTCAGGATACTAAATCAATGTTCAAAAATCTATAGCATACCTATACTATAATGATGAATTGTCAGAAAAAGAAATTTAAAAAATTTCTTTTGCAATTGCAACAAAAAGAATAAGATTTCTGGGAATAAATCTAATAAACTTATGAAGGACATATATAATAAAAACTAAAATCCTGTTAAGATAATTTGAAGGAAATATTAAAAAATGGAAAGATTTCCATGTTCCTGGATTGGAAGTACCAACATAGTTAAAACTAACTCATTACCTAAAGCATTACACAAACTTAATGCAATCTCTATGAAAATCCCATCAGCACTTTTAAAGAAAATAGAATTAAAAATCATCAAGTTTATATGAAGGCACAAGGGACCCTGAATTGCAAAGCCATCCTGAGAAAAATGAACAAGTTGGAGGTATCACTCTGCCTGACTTTAAATTTCACTATAAAGTGACAGTCAATAGCATGGTACTGATAGAAAAAGAGACATACAGACCAATGGAACGGAATTGGGAGTCCAGAAGTAAACCCATATTTATATAGGCAAATAATTTTTGACAAAGTAGCCAAATACAATGGAGAAAGAAAAATCTCTTTAATAAATGGTGCTGAGAATACTTGAAAGCTACCTGCAAAAGAATGAAACTAGATTGTTGTCTATCACTATATATCAAAATTAACTCAAAATGAATTAAGGATCTGAATATTAGACCTAAAATAATAAATTGCATAGGAAACAAAGGAACTAAACTCAAGGACCTTGAACATAAAGAGGATTTTATAAATTTGACCTCAAAGGTAAGGGAAATAAAAGCAAAAATAAATGAATTCAACTATATCAAACTAAAAACTTTCTGTACAGCAAAAGAAACCATCAATAAGGCAAAGAGATAACCACCCAAATAGGAAAATATATTTGCAAGGAATGCCTCTTATAAGGGCCTAATATCCAAAATATACAAAGAACTTATAGAAGTAAATAACAGGAAAAAGCAATCCAATTAAAAAATGGGTACAGTACCTGAACAGTCATTTCTCCCAAGAAGACATACAAATTGGCAACAATCATAGAAAGAATTCTTAACTTCACTAGCAATTAGAAAAAATGCAAATCAAAACTACAATGGGTTATCAGCTGCACCTGTTAGAATGGCTATTATCAACAGGACAAGTAATAACAAGTGTTAGAGAAGATGTAGAGAAAAGAGAACCCTCATGCAATGTTGGTGGGACTGCAAATTGGTACAACCACTATGAAAAACAGTATGGAGGTTTCTCAAAAAAAACTAGTTGTTATTGAAATATCTTACTGTGGCTTATTTATAAATTATACTTTACAATAACTATATATGTATAGGAAAAAAACGTAGTATATATAGAGTTTGGTACCATCTGTGGTTATAGGCATTCACAGGAGCCCTTGAAACATCTCTCACAAAGAAGTAGGGAATGACTATGTGGACATTTACACTTCCCTGAAAACATATTTTATGTTTTTATATAAGCTTTTATCCATTCCTGATGTGCTATATCCCATATCCTACACCTGATGAATACTGGCTGGTTATTTCTTTAAGATCCATAGATCTAAATCTGAATCAGATCTAGAGGGCCCTCTTCTCTATCTCTACTGACCTATATTATTTTCCTTTTTTCATTAGATTTTATCAGAGCCTATCTTTTCCAGTAAGTTTTCTTGATTTATCTCCTACTATTATAGCTCTTTTATCTGCATTTTCTTTGTATTTATGTATTTGAGCACTGAGTTTCTTGTGTCTGTAAGACTGAGGAGAGGTGAGTACATGTTGCAACTTCAAATAAAAGGACTATTAGAACTATTATCTTTGATCTTTTCTATAGCCAGCTCTATATGTTCATTACCTTCTGCATGTCCTAGCTGATCTGTGAAATATAAAATTGAGTATATTTAAGTGAAATAATGACTCCTAAAGCTCAACTTGGTAGTGAAGGGAATAAAAAGAAAATCTTAGTTACATACTGTATCTGAATTCCTTCTAGTGTTAAATGCTCTTCAAATAGAAGATCATCAGCTACGTTGTTGATATTCCTCAGGCGAGACTCATTGGTTTTCAAATCCTAGGTGAGAAAATTCTCCCAAAGCTGTGTAAATCCTCTTTTTGAAAATCTTTCATACTTGCCTGCTAATCTCTGCCTTAACTTGGCTAAGTATTAAAACATATGTCTAATCTTCTCTTCAATGCACAGCAAGTTGCCTTCCTCCAACCTGTCTCCAACCTGTCACTAAGAAGAGCTAGTGTGTATTTAAAACATGGAGTACAACCATTTGCCTAGATTTTATATATATATATATACATACATATATACATATATATGTGTGTATATATATATGTACATATATATATACACATGTATATACACATGTATATATATATGTATATATATATACACACATATATATGTATATATATGTGTGTGTGTGTATAGAGAGTATATATATACATATATATATATATATATATATATATATATATATACAGAGAGAGAGAGAGAGAGAGAGAGAGAGAGAGAGAGAGAAATATTTCTCTGTTATTACCTTTTGTCAGTTTTTCTTTGTTATTTTTTTCCTTAAATTTTAAGTTACTTACATACTGGCATATTAGCCCTTTATCTGTATATGTCTTGCAAATGTTTCCTCCCATTGTGTTAATTGTCTTATGACTTTGTTTATGGTGATATATATCATACAAGACCATGTTTATTTTCATTGTTGTTATTTTAATTAAATTTATCAATCTTTTCTTTTAGTGCATTTAGTGAATCTGAATTTTAATTCATAGTTAGAAATCCTTTCCCTACAAGACATTTAAAACATAGTATAAAACTTCTATTATTAGAACAGTGTGGTGTTAACACATGAATAAACAGGCAAGTCTTTCATTGTCTATTAAGTCTATCATAGGAAAAGCAAATAATTTTAAACATATGAAAGTTTATTATATAATAAAGGTAACAACTCAAATCATTAGGGCAAACATTGACTTTTTACTAAAGAATGCTGGAACAATTGGTTAGACATTTGGGAAAAAAAGTAAAATTGAGCTATACTTCACACTATATTTAATAATAAACGTTACATGATCTGGCTCTAAATGTCAACTGAATCTATATAACTATTGAGAGAAGACTAGGTAAATTTCTCTTTCTTAGATTTTTAAAAAATATTTTTCTTAAGTTAAAAACCACCAACAAAGGAATCTATATTTGAAATATATAATGTTCTTTCTACTAATACAAACTTTTCCATCTTTACAGAATTTTTAGACTGAGTTGCAACCTGCTTATATTAATGTATGCTGTAAAAAACAACTCTAGGAAGCTCATCACAATGTCTAAAGTGACAATATTGTTTATTAGATTATACAATAACCTTTCAATAAGTTTTCCAATGAAAATATTATTCATGGTGTTATTTATAGTTTAACTCTTGGTTCCCTTTCTTTTACTTTTCTCTTTATATATTCCTAAAAAATACAATGTAATCTATCATTTATCTATCTATTTATCTATCTATCTATCTATCTATCTATCTATCTATCTATCTATCTATCTAATCACTTTAAATTCTGTATGGAAACTATTATAAAAAAAGAGGGTTATGCTTACTGCTAATTAAAATAATAAAATGAGTCAGAAAATAAAGAAGAATGGAAAGGTTTTATGTAGGTAGAAACTTAGAAACTATCTAGCTGTAAAGTTAGGTTCTTCCCCTCTTCTCACCCAACTTATACCCCATAATTAAACTTTACACAGAGTCCCAAAACACCACATCTCAACCTAGGCATCAGGAACACAATACAATTTAGTGCAAGTTTTGAAGAATTCAGGGAGATCAGCGCCCCCTGCAGGATTTTGAGGTAGCAGAAACTGCAGGCTGCAAAATTAGGGTAGCTACCTCCCTATGAATTTTCCTTGCACCTACAATATCCACAGAAAGATGTAAAATTTGGAACTCTTAGTGGCTTTGGGGTGGTCATTTAGCAAAAGTGAAATTAAAGACTTACTTAAGAGATATGAGATAAAAGGAAACAATGATAACCCTAGAAAAATGTCTAAAGAAAGTGGTCTCTCTTTCTCATAGTTTGGAATTTGTTAAACTTTTTTTTTTTTTTTGCAGCTCTCAAATATTATCTATATCTACCTCATTGTTTTATACTTTTTTATCTTGGATCTAGTCCAGCATGTCTTCTGCCTCATAGGCCAGCAAAACCTCACTGTAACATTGCAATAAATGACACCTATGTTCTTCTACTCGATCAAGTAGAGAGTGGTACCTAGGTGGATAAATAAAGAAAATGGGAAGTGTGGAATAACAGATGGAGAAAACAAAGAAGAGTAGAGGTAGCATGAGAATGGGAGAGAATGAAAGAGACAAAAAGAGAGAGAGAGAGAAATCAAAAGAAGAACAGCAAAGGTGAGGAGAAAATAAAGATAGAAGAAAAATAGCATTGAGAGCAGAGAGACAAACTCATAATTTTCCATTTAAAAATAATAAAAATGTCAATGTTCCAATAGTGTGAATGACAACACTCTGCAAATTTTCTACAGACATTTTGGCATGCCTGCTGACAACTGGATATGAAGCAGCCTAGCATAGTAAACAAAATTCATATGAAAATCAGAATTCAGATAACCTTGAAAGAATTCTTGGAAGAGAGTCAGAAGAAATGACTCTATTAAGTGTCTAACCTTGGGTGATTGACTTAATGGTACTGGGCCTCCCTTTCCTTATATAAAAACTAAAATATTTAAAGAAACTTAAGTTTACATTAGGCTCTTAAAATCTGTGAATTTTCAAGGCATCTTTAAACTAACAGATGCAGTCAAGAGAATTGACTTCGGCTATTAGGAAATGCATGGCCAAACATCTGTCCAATTCTCCAGGCTCCAGAACTTACTGGTTCTCAGTCTGTTCCTGACACTCAATGATGTTGACTTGTTCTTCCCACCACTGCTGTGGAAGCATAGGAAACTCATCATGGGCCAGTTTCTTGATGTAGACAGGCACAAAACAGTGGTGATCATCAGTTTCTAGTTTCCACCAGTACTGAAGGGAGAACAAATCCCAACTCTTTCTTTAGTTCTCGGAAAAACCACAAATAAGAGAGGCTTCAACTCTCCTAAGTCTCTAAGCACAGGCACAGACTGATAGTGAAAAAAAGCAAACCCATCACTTATTGGGGACATATAATTTTCATGTATTACAAAGGACATAAATATGGAGTTGCAGAAATTTCAAAGATAAGCATCTGTAATCAAGGAATCTGATATAGTTGATGTTAGACCTTTTACTTTGACAAGGTTTACAAAAACTAAACATAGGTCTAATTATGGGGTATTTTATCCACTGGAAACGAAACAAAACAAAACAAAACAAAACAAACAAACAAAAAAACAAACATGAAGGCAGAATTAAACTGGGCTTGTTAGTGATAGAGTGCATATGTATGACCATACTGTACAAGAACTCTCACCTTATCCCTCTCCCAGAACTACTAAATATTGTGTTGCCCTGAAATTCACTTATATAAATGCTATATGCTTAAATGTCACCTTTATCCCCAAAGAGTGTTTTGGGTGTGGGGCTGTGCTAAGCACTTTGGATTTAATCTCTTCAGAGAATAATATGGTGAAACAAAGAAGACTAAGCAAAGAGAAAGAGGGATTGGTACATAACTTATTTAATGATGAAACATCTTCCCTCTCTAAAATTTTCCTTCCCCTCAGAGTAACAATATTCCAAACTCTCTTCTCTTCCTAATCATTTTGGCAATTAAGTATTAAAATTTAAAAAATTACTTGAGCTCTTATAAAAATACTTATTTAAAATTGTAGCTAATATTTTGTCACCATTCTCACAGGAATAATATCTAAAGATAACCAAGCTGACAAAAGACTTCTCTTTGATCAGCCTCCTCCTAACCCCAACCACTGTTGTTCCATCACTAGGATCATTGGCACAGAAGAGAAGCAAGTAAAGAGATGAAAAAAAGGACAATTTAATCTTGTAATATATGTATATATTACAGAACTGCCACTTATAGCTTATATGTTTTGGTGAGAATTAAGATCTTTGAGTCTTCATTTTGTTAACTATAACTAATATTATAATTTCAAGGATGTGGTTACATAGTGTAGTGGTTAGCACATCTATTTTACACACTGAGGTCCTGGGTTCATGCCCCAGTGGAGTCACAGTCCATGGTCTATGGCCATATCACCCTGAAAAAAATCTGATGCTTGATCTCAGAAGCTAAGCAGGGCCGTGCCTGGGTAGTACTTGGATGGGAGACCACCTAGGAAGACCAAGTGCTGTAGGCATAAATAATAATAAATAATAAAGAAATTATAATTTCAAATAATATGTATAACATTCTAGACAATCCCTGAAGGAAAGATACTTTCAATAGGTTAAGGTTATTTAAGAGAGAGAACAGAAAAATGTTGGATATCTGGCAAATCTGGGGGAGATGACTGTGGAAGAACCATTGTTGATGAGAAAAAGATTTGAAGGGACATTCACCTTGTGGATGGAATTAAGCAGAGTTAAGACATCATCTTCTTTCAATGTGACTTTTTGGGGGCTGCAGGCCTGGAAGTCATATAAAGCCACAATCCTCTCTTCTCGAGCCACTCCCTCCACTGGTGCAGTCTGTTGTTGCTAAACAAAAACAGGAAGCAGACCATGTAAGCCACCCATTGGAAATATCTCTCTGTAGAACCTAACAGTGCAAGGCTGTCCTTGGGCCTGAGAGGTGAGAGGAGCCTCTGGCTAGAACCTATTACAATGCTGCTAATAACTGAGAAATTACCACATGCCATTTTCAGATATATTGCTCCACCCCAACACTTCTCAGAAGACCGGTAGCCTGGGCAATATGAATACAAAGTGAGTAAATGAGTATGTAGTTTGTTGGAAAAATATTAAAGTCTCTAAGCCCTCAGTTCTCAAAGCAGGTAATAAAGGATTATACACATTCATGTTTCAGAATATTGTTTGAGAAAGTTAAAGACCCACTATCTCTTATCACTTTCTTCATTCCCTAGGCCTCCATTAATAATCCTTCCAACTTCCAATTTCCAACTTGACTGTTAAATTATTGTATAAAGAAACTGTGAACTTTCTTTTTAGACATGGATTATCTAAAACACAGAAAAGACCACAGAACCTTAAAAATTGAGAACATGATCTTAGATAAAATATCTTGTATGTCTCTTTAGCAGGCAACTTGCCTCTAAATTTTACTTTCTGCAAATCTCTGAGAGAATGAACAAAATAGAACACCACCCCCTCTATATGTAATGACACATACCTTCAGACTGGAGTTGAAGATGTACTTCCCCTTATAGATTTCTCTGATTTTATGTTCTTCAAGTACTATGTTTCCTCATAACATACAATGTATAAATCCATCTGTTATTGTTTAGGCAGCCACTGTGCACACCGTGGTGAAGGCACAACACTGAAGCTTTGTCAATGTATATTGATTTGACATGGTGAGTCTGTCAAATGTCTATTCCCATGACTTCAGAGATTCTCAGTAGAAAGAATTTCATAAATGTAAAAAATGTTTCTTTTTTTCCTCCTTCTATTACACACAGGAGATACTCATATCATTTAGTTGTTTCCAGCTTTATCACTCTTCAGAACACTCTTTTTCACTTTGCACTCTAGTCATTCTCACATTCTCAACCATTTGCATTTCTCATCTTGTAAATACACTTGATTATTTTTTGCTCTGGTTTATTTGCTCTCATAGCTTATTGACTAGATAGGTTTTTCTCCTCCTTGTCTGCACAGTAAACCACCTTTTTTTGTTAACAATAAGTCAGTTTTGAATATTTCAATGCTCTTATTTCAGGAAAATGGAATACTCTCTTTTTTAAAAATCACTTTTCCTATCCATATATCTATTATATGCACTTACTTGTTTAACTATCTGAACTCCTGACATGCCATAATTTTCTGCAAATCAAGATTAATTTTATTCATTTTTGTACATGGTAGACATTTAATAAATGTTGGTATAAAAACTAAAGATGGGAGGAAGGAAAAGAATCAAGAAGGAAATAAGTATTTTCAGTTAAGATGGCAGAGCAGGAAAGGCTATGCTCACCTCCTCCCACAACCACCTAAAAATTAGAACTAAACTACATAAGAACCATCATGAAGAATCACCTGAAGTCTAGCTGAACAGAAATTTTACAACTAAGGACATTTAAAAGAAGCTACCATGAGACTGGTATGAAAAGTGAAGATGTGACACAGCCTGGTCCCAAACCCACACATGGCAGTTAAAAATTGGAAGGGATATCTTATGTGCAGAGGTAACCCTCTGATAAGTGAAGAGTTCCAGCCTTACACCAAGCTTCCTAGCCTGGGGTTCCAGTGCCAGGGAAAGACGTCCCCATAACTTCTGTCTGTGAAACCAGCAGAGATTGTTGCCAAGTGAGACTAAGGGCTGCTGGCATCTCCGGCATTCCTCTTAAAAGACCCATGCACAAACTTACTTCCTGAGGCACTCTCTTGATCTGAGCTCCAACACTGGGGCTGCAGCTGAAAAAGTGCAACAAACATACGAGGAGGAACTGAATCCTCAGGCTGCAGGAGAAGGGCTAGAGGGTGGAGCGGGGGCGGGGGAGGTTAGCTTCCTCCCAGACAAAAATGCAGGTTGAATCCATTGTTCCTTTGTTAAGTCCTCCCATGACTCAGCCTGCTCACATAAGCAAGCACCATATCATAGATCCCAATAAAGCATCATATCACAGATCCCAATAACCTGGTTAACACTGTTCACCCCATTCACCCTGCTCTAGTGATTCCCTGAGACCTCAATTTACAGATATTACAGGACCACTCAAGCATAACAGTAGTTTTCCATTTAAAAAAAAATCCTGCTCTTGGCTCATCTGCAGAACTTCTTAAAATCTCTCAAATGTTCACAAGCCTCAAATAAGTAGCATCTGTCCTCAGCATGCCCCTTACCTCTTGCTAAGCAGCCCAAGCCTGTCATTGGCAGCCCGCATCCTTGGTTTACAGCTGAACCTCTCCCAGGTGCTCCAAGCTCAGCACAGGTGACAACCTCCTGCAGATCACTTTGTAGCTTATGCTAAGTGCTCTCAGGCAGGTTTCAGACAGTGGCTAAACTTGGCCTGCATCAGAGCTCCTCTCAAGGGTCCCAGAACAACACACCTCGTGGTCAGCTTTAGACCACACCAGAGCACCATACAACCACCTTCACAAATAACATACTCAGAGGACAGACTGGCCAAGCACCCAAGTGCTCCTAAAGGAAACACAACTCTAGGGTCAGCCTTTGAACAGCAGGTCCTTCACTATAGCCAGTCCTACCAATCATTCAGCCTCAGGGTCAGTCTTAACATTGGTGTGCAAATAGGAACCAAGGTTTAACTACAAAAGAGCGTACATACACCCCACAGAAGGAACACAGCTAGAACACCTGGCCTGATTGACCAAGGAGATTGCACCACTGGGCCCTATAGAACACCTACTACATAAGGCCATACTACATATGACGGGGAGACATAGCAGCCCTACCTACTACATAGAAACAAACACAGACAGGCAGCAAAAATGGGGAGAGAGAAAAACATATCCTAAACTGAAGAACAGAATAAAGTTCCAGAAGAAGAACTAAATGAAATGGAGACAAGCAATCTACCAGATGCGGAGTTCAAAACACTGATAATAAGAATGCTCATTGATTTCAGTGAGAACTTCAAGAAAGAGATAAAAAAATAAACATGGAGATAGAAAATATAAAAAAAGAAACAGTCAGAAATGAATAACACTAAATTGAAATTAAAATATATTAGAGGAATCAAAAGTAGATTAGATAAAGCAGAGGATCAAATTGAATTAGGTATTTAAAAGATAAAGTGGCAGAAAACATTGAATTAAAACAGCAAAATAAAAAAAAAATTTAAAAGAAAAGTTTAAGAGGCCTCTAGGACAACATCAAGTGTAACAATATTCATATTATTGGTGAACCAGGAGAAAAGAAATAAATCACAGGATTGTAAACCTATTTCAAGAAATAATGATGGAAAACTCACCAAACCTGGTGAAGAAAATAGTCATAAAAACCCAGGAAGGACAGAGAGTCACAAACAAAATTAACCCAGGCCCCCACTAAGACACATCATAATTAAAATGCCAAAGGTTAAAGACAAAGAATTTTAAAAGTAGCAAGAGGAAAGCAGTTAGTTACTAACAAGGGAGGTCTCATAAAACAGTCAGCTGACTTATCAACAGAAAGTTTCAGGCCAGAGGGATTAGCACAAACTATTCAAAGTGATGAAAAGCAAGGACCTACAACCAAGATTATTTTTCTCAGTAAAGTTATCATTTAGAAATGAAGGACAGATAAAGAGCTTCCCGGATAAGACAAAGCTAAAGCAGTTTATTACCACCAAACCAGTACAACAAGAAATCTTAAAGAGATTTCTAGAAGATGAGGAAGGAGAAGAAGGTGGAAAAGAAGGAGGAAGAAGAGGAGGATGAGGAGAAATAGTAAGAGGAGGAGGAGCAGGAGGAAGAGCAAAGTGTCCTATGGAGTATTTATAAAAAAGATGAGTGTTACCCTCATTAATATTTACTACAATTCAATTCTTTTGAAAGCTGGGAGAGAAAAAGAGAGGCATGAGGATGATACTGCATGTACTCAGTGTGACATTTTACCTAAATTCCAGAGAATTGGAATGCCATAGGTGAGATTAAGCATCGATATAGATGCTAAGTGGGGATAGGGGGTGTATATCTGGTTGTGTAGGTGTGTCTGTATGGTGGTTAATTGAGTGTTACATTTTATGTTATACAGACATAAAAACAAAATACCTATGAATTCCAAAAACACATATTCTCTAGACTAAATAGAATATTTATTGGATTTTCATTTCTGCCCATAAAGTTCTCAGTACTATAGAAATTGTTTTCCAACCCCAAACAACTAGATAACAGAATTGTAAAGTGTAATGATTTTCAGACACTAGGCAGAGAATTGTGACACCTGAGAAAAGGGAAAGAAATGAGGTATGTCCTATAATAACTACAGTTTATGCCTGGTGCAGTTTCTAGGCTTGTAGTGCTAAGAACTGCAGAACTAGCAGTCACACAGAGGTAAAGAGACAGATATCAGGGTTGAGGGAAGACAATACAACAACAGTTTGTGGAACAGAATATTGAAGAAAAAGGTGCTACACAGAGATAGAGCTTCGAAGCTATGTAGAAAGGTCCCTTAGAGTATTGGACTAATTACTCTTAATTTTTTTTCTCCCAGAATACATTTATAATTTTAGAAGTTATTGGGAACCCCTTTAAGCTTTGCTTATATGGTGATATCTATAGATAGTTATCATATTGAAATCAAAACAGAAAAATTTTAAAAGAATATACATGTATATTTTTTATAACCATTAGAGCAATGGCTTTATCACATATCATGTAAACTGCAGAAAATTTTTTGTACACTTATAAATGAGTGAGTGTGAAAAAGGCAAATTGCATCTTAACAGCATTATAAAAACTACAAAACAAATTAAAGAATTATATAGCACAGAAACATGGCAGAGTGAGAGATATCCCAGATTTTTCCCTTTGAAACAACAATAAGCTGAATATCTAAAACTCAACAACAACAACAACAACAACAACAACAAAAGAAACACCCAAACTACAAACCAGCACA
The DNA here is from genome assembly GCA_004027375.1 of Macroglossus sobrinus. Taxonomy (NCBI): domain Eukaryota; kingdom Metazoa; phylum Chordata; class Mammalia; order Chiroptera; family Pteropodidae; genus Macroglossus; species Macroglossus sobrinus. The sequence goes on along the minus strand of PVKZ01007111.1, from coordinate 1,108 downwards.
TCTGAGCATGGGATCTGTGCATAAGAGCTACCACAGGTCAGAACCCAAGGTGTCGGGCAGTAAACTGGGAAATGTAAAAAAGCTGACTCCTGCAGCCGGAGCTCTCTGTGGGAGGAGGGGTAGGGGAGAAGGAGCAACAAGTTTCCTGAACAGCCCTGCCTGAGAAAGCTGTGAACTCCCCATGACCTGAGTCAGGGCCTGGTCATCAGAGAAGAAGGCAGAGAAATGAGATGGCAGAAAAACAACAGTTGATTTTTACTGGCTGCGCTTGCAAAACCAAAGCTGAACTGCAGCCCCCAAACCTCAACCCAGAGGGCCCCTTTCCCCATATTCTTCCAGACCTAATGCTCTGGAGCCCTAGGGGAATCTGAGCTAATGCTACTGAATTCTATCAAACATTCTAAGAAGATATAATACCTATTCTCCTCAAACTCTTCCAAAAAATCAAAGAGGAGGAAATACTTCCCAACTCATTTTATTAGGCCAATATTACTCTGAATTCAAAACCTGGTAAAGATTACACACACAAAAAAAACTATAGACCAATATCTCTCATGAACACAGATGCAAAAATCCTAAATACTAGCAAATTGAATATAATACATTAAAAAGATTATACACAGCGATCAAGTAGGCTTCACCCCAGGGGCACAGGGATGGTTCAATAAACACAAATCGATTAATGTGATACACCACATAAACTGATTTAAAATCATATGATCATATTAATAGATGCAGAAAAACCATTTGATAAGATACAATACATATCAATGATTAAAACACTTGACAAAATCAGTATAGAAGGAAAGTATCTTAGCATAATAAAGGCCATATATGACAAACCCTCACTTAAAGTAATACTAATGGTGAAAAATGAAAACCTTCTGTCTAAGATCAGGAACAAAGCAAGGCTGTCCTCTGTCACCACTGGTATCCAATATAGTATTAGAAGGCATAGCTAGAGCAATCAGGCAAAAGAAAGAAAGAAAGAAAGAAAGAAAGAAAAAGAAAGAAAGAAAGAAAGAAAGAAAGAAAGAAAGAAAGAAAGAAAGAAAGAAAGAAAGAAAGAAAGAAAGAAAGAAAGAAAGAAAGAAAGAAAGAAAGAAAG
>PVKZ01007110.1:0-26516 GCA_004027375.1 Macroglossus sobrinus | reverse complement strand
TTGTGGAGGGCGACACAGGTGAACAAAATCCAGTGAGTTTCAGCTGTACACGTGAACAGTGTGTTTATACGCTGCGTTCACCTCCCATGGTGAGATTTCTTGCTGTCACCACATATTGGACCCCCTTTACCCCATCTCCGTCCCCCCTTCCCCGTCCCCCCCGCCTTCTGGAAACCACTAGTCTAGAGAGTACACGTCGAAGATGTTTACATCACACATGGAAGGGATGTCATGCGATTTTCAACTTGGTCTGTCTGGTGTATTTCGCTTGGCACGATTATCTCGAGGTCCATCCCTGTTGTCACGAATGGTCGTATTTCATCTCTTCTCAGGGCTGAGTCACACTCCATTGCATGCATGTGCCACGGCTTGTTCAGCCAATCGTCTTCCGTAGGACACTTGGGTTGCTCCCACGTCCTGGCCACCGTGAATAACGCCGCTGTGAACACTGGTGTGCAAATATCTTTTCAAATATGAGTTTTCAAGTCTCTGGGATAAATACCCAGGAGAGGGATGGCCGGATCGTACGGGACATCAATTCCTAGTGTTTTGAGGACCCTCCCTACCGTTTCCCACGGTGGAGTCCCACAGCTGCCGTCCCACCAGCAGTGTCCACGGGTTCCCTTTTCTCCACATCACCTCGAGCATTCATTACTTGTCCTGTTGAGAACAGTGATGCTAACAGGTGTGAGATGGTGTCGCATCGTGGCTTGGATTTGCATTTCCCTAAGAGCTAGTGCTGTTGAGCATCTTTTCAAATATTTGTTGGTCCTTTGTATGTCCTCTAGGGAAAAGTGTCCGTTCAGGCCCATTTTTTTTAGTTCTCAGGCCTACGGCACCCGGTCTTCCTAGGCGGTCTCCCATCCAAGCACTGACCAGGCCCGGCCCTGCTCAGCTTCCGAGATCAGATGGGATCGGGCGTGTTCGGGGTCACAGGCCCCAAAGTCTGCTCGCTTTTGATTGGATCATTTTCGACAAGTTCTTGCAGGCCTACCCGTTTTCATTTTTCTTGGGCATATGTCTAGCGTCGCTGAGTCCCAGGGTAACTGTTCACTGTTTCCCCAAGTGGCTGCAAGCAGTTGGCACTCCGCCCAGCAGCGCGAGGGCCCCGTCCCTCACCGCTGCGCACCCGGCGGCCTGGAGCCGGAGGTTGGGACGCGGAGCCCTGCCCCAGTCCCGCCACCTCCTCCCGGATACGGCTGTCTGTCATCTTATCCGTCATCCAGTGGGTGTGAGGTGCCATTTTTTGTGTCCCTTTGGGCAACTTGGTGACACCCGGTGGGTGAATCAATCCCCCCACTCCCCTCGGCCGGGGCCGCCCTCTAGTCCCGCGTGGACGCCCCACGCCCCAGACCCAGCGCTGGCTGTCCCTGGCCCCTTGCCCTCTTCCCAGCAGCCTTTTCGGTCCCCTGCGATCACAGGGAGGCGCTGGGGCCACCCCCTTCTGCCAGGGACTCTGTTTCTCCTGCAGGTGACAGCACCTGGCTTCTGGGGCTCGCCAGGACCATTCGCAGGAGTAGTTCGGCACACCTGGGCACTTTCTTCTCTTACCTTTTCCGGGGGTGTTTTTGACACCCGTCTTTTCGTTGGCTGCTGGGTTTTCGTCCGTTCGGTTCCTTTGTTACGGGAAGGGTGTGCGGGGGTTTGCGGAGGTCACGTCATTATTTTTGAAAGGGGAGACATGTGACGCCGCACGCTGGCGTTTCATCCGGTCTCAGGTGTCCAGCTCGTGCCTGGAGAGACGGCATCCGTCACCCACTGGACAGGTGGCCCCCGTGCACCTGTCTGCCAGGTAAGGCTTTCGCAGCAGAGAACCAGAGTTCACAGCTGCCTTTCCCTGCACGCACGTGTGTTTCCAGAAGGCAATGGAACTACGTCAAATCTAAGAATTCAGAGCGAATTAGCGGACGTCCCCGCTAACATCCGTGGGACACCGCACACTGCGCCAGCCGTGGTGGCGCGGGCGGGGGCAGCCCCGGGGCAGGTGAAGCGACCGGCCTTGGATGCTGAGCCCCACGGACGGGTCTGACACGCTGCGTCTGATCCAGCTCCTCCCCCTCGCTGCTCACGACATGAATTAGAGTGACTTGCAAATCCCTTAGCGGATGCGCCAAAAAAATATGCAAAATCTGGCAAAAAGTATTTAAAAAGGACAGAGAAACCAACTGTGCGGCACAGAGGGGACACTTTTAAACCCTGGGGCATGAGGTCTTCTGAACACGCCTGGCCGCGCGTATGACGTCGCCGCTGTGCTGTCCCCGCAGCCACCTCCGCCGCCGGAGCCGAGAATCCCCGGCGCCTCGGTCCTTCTGAGACGCCCGCGGCCCTCACTCGGCAGCAGATGTGTCACTCACTGCGCGCAGACGCGGGGCCGGGGCCGCCGGGGGGATCCGGGGCCGCTCGGGGGACCCGGGGACCGGGGCGCGCGGGGCGAGCGCTGGGGACAAGGCGCCGTGGGGCGCGGCAGGGGGGAGGGCGGGCGCGAGCCGGGTCCCCGCCCTGTCTACGGCCGGTGGCCCCCAGGTCACAGCCCGCAGCCGAGCGCCACGCTGGGGCCGGCGGCGCCCCGCGGCTCGGGCGCCCCCTGCGCGCTCAGCGTCTCCCCGGGGCGAGCCCGCCGTCCCCAGCCCCGTGCGGGCCGCCCGGGGACGCGACCCCCCCCCCCCCCCCCCCCCCGGTTCCCGGCCCGCAGACGCGTGGGGCGCGCCCGGCGCGGCGCCACCTGCTGCGCTCGCTGGGGGGGCTCGGGGCCCGCCCCGCGCGGTGGCCTGGCGCAGGCGCAGTGCGCGCGGCCGCTGCCCCTCCCCCTCCCCGCCCCCGAGAGCGCGAGCGGCGCAGCCACCCCCGCCGCCCCTGGGGGACGGCTCGAGGGGACCGGGACGCCCCGGCGTCCTCCGCACGGGGCCGCGCGGGGCCGAGATCGTCCCGAGCAGCCGGCGCGCGCCCTGGTCACCGGCCCCCAACGGCGCCCGCGGCCGCTCCGGAGCGCACGGGCCGCGGCGGGGAGCGCGGGCTCCGCCTGGCGCCCGGCGCTGGAACCGCCGCCAGTGGCGCCGCCCTCCGCCGCGCTCAGCGCACAGCGCCCGCCCCGGGGCCAGCACCGCCACCCGAGGGCCGCCCCGCAAGCCGGGAGGGACACTGCGACCTGGTCCGTGCCACGGCGGACACGGTCCGGACACACGTCCCAGCCTCTCGGGGGGCAGAGCAGCCTGGCTAAGCCCCCCTCGGGGGGAAAGCGCTGAGTGTCCACGTATCCAAAAAACCCTGTAAACCCGATTCCGGTTCACAACTGTTTCCCTTCCCAAGAAAGGGTCTGCGGCCTCCAGGACGTTCGTCACCCTGACACACGTGCAGCGCCTCCCAGCGCGTCACCGCACCAGCCAAGGATGCCCGCATGGGACCCCGGACGAGCGTGAGGGGGGCGTGGTTCCCTCACACGTGTGTTTCCAGGTCCACGGTTCTTCTCGACCCCCGGCTGGGAACCCACGCGTGTGTGGCTGACAAAAGTCACGCGCGGACTCCCCACGGCGTGGGGGCCGGCACCCCGCCCCAGGCCGTGTGCGGGTCAGCGGTGTGTCTGCGGAACGGAGTGAGGCCCAGAGAATACACGTGTCAGCTCTTAGGACAGCAGTTACGATTACTCGTGATTACCTTTGAACACAGACGACAAACATGTCGTATTTTCTAGAGCAGCTCACAATCTTACTAGTTTTCAGCGCCCGCATCCTTCTGTAGTTCTGACAAGACCTGGACCACGGCGACCGGGCACGAGCGCCCTGCCGCTGGGTGTGAACGGCCGTGGACCGAGATCGGAGGGCACGGGGTGACACTGCGCCCGTGCAGAGGACGGGGGGCAGCGGGGCCTTCGTCTAGCGACACGACACGGCGCTTCCCACCCCCAGGGCAGGCCGCGGCAAGTCGAGATCTGAGTGACGCGAGCGCCACGGGAACCAAACCGACTTCCATCCCCGAGGCGTGTGTTCCTCTGGGTTAACGAAGTTGAAAGACAGAAGAAAAACGCAGTCCAGGCGAAGGAACACCAACGCCAGGCACGCAGAGCTCAGCGCTTTTATTACCCTCGTCGAGGCAGGCGAAGTACAGATGCTGTACAGTGAGCGCGCGCAGGCGCGGCGCGTGGCGCGTGGCCCCGGCCCCCACGGGCCCGGCCGCCGCTAAATGTACAGGGAGCCGTCCGCCGGCCCCACGTAGCCGACGCCGATGAGCAGGACGTCGATGAGAGTCCAGATGCCCAGGCCGCCGAAGCTGAAGAGCTTGCCCAGGCCCTCTCGCCACTGGCCCAGGTAGAAGCGGTCCGCGCCGAAGCCTCCGAGGGTGACGCTGCAACGGGAGACAGGGCTGCGGCCCACGGTGGCCCCCCGGCCGGCCGGCGGCGGCGGCCAGCGGCACCGCTCACGAAGGCGCATCGGGGCCGGGGCGCAGCACGGCGAGGTCACGTCTTACAGCTCCGAGCGTGCAGCGCCCGTCCCGGCTGGGACTCTGCGACCGGGGGGCCCGACCTCGGCCACAGGGGGCCGTGGGGTGGGCAGGCTCCGCGGCTCATGGGGTGACTGCCATCGGAGACGCGTGGCCTGCAGCTGGACGGAAATCTACTCTTTCTCTTTCAAAGGAACCGATCTCGCTGCGTCTTAACCGCGAGCACCGGGGCCGCGGGGGTCACGTACTCTCACCTGCGGGCCGCCCCTCCCCAGACCCCTCCCCAGGCCCCTCCCCAGGCCCCTCCCCAGACCCCTCTCCAGGCTCCAGCGTTGCGAACGAGTGACCTCTAAGGTCCCTTCGGACGCTGAGCCCTACACCATCGGGACAACTTCTCATTGTTCTTCGGAAGTTGTCACCGCAGAAAATCTCAAAACAGCTCAGAGTGAAGGGAACGAACCCGCGACCCAGGCCCAGCGCCTCTGAGCACGTGGCCAGGCCCTGTGCGCCGCCGCGAGGTGGGTCACGTCCCACGTCCATGGCGACGGCGTGAACACGACCCTCGTAACGAGTGCCGGGGTCGTTTACGGCGCCGGCCGCGTGGGGGGAGCCGGGGGAGGGCCGTGCAGGGACAGTCGACCTGCGGGACTTTTCTGTACGTCTAAAATCCTTCCAGAATGAGATTTTTTAAAGTTAAGTCTTCACTGAGATCGCTGCTGACAGCGACCGTGGCCAGCTACCTGCCGTCCTGTGGGTTGCACCGAGCCCGCCGGTGCGGGCCGCTCCCCAGGTCCCCCCGCAGCCCCGACGCAGTGGCGCTCCACCCGGACCAGGTGGCCACCCTGGGACGTCTGACTGTCACGACGTGGGGGAGGGGGATGCCACTGACATCCCGCACGTGGCGTCCACAGGTGCTGCCACACAGCCCACGGCACGGGCCGCCCGGCGACGAGAAGCCCCGGTGGCGGCAGTGACGAGGCAGCGACGCCCGCCCCCGCGCCCGCCGCAGGCCACGGGCTCAGGCTGCAGGTTGGAACCGCGACCGCAGACGGCGCGGCCTGTTGACGAGCGGATGGTCTCACCTGCGTCCCTGGCCCGTCCCTCGGGGACAAGAACGGGCACGACATTTTTCCAAACTTTGTATGTAAAAATTGTAAGTCTATATTTCTAGATGGGGGAATCGGTGGTCCCTACCCTGGATGGGCGACTTTTAATGTTTTTTTTGTTTGTCATTGTCACTTTTTCCAGCGTTCAGCATCGAGCACGTGTTATTTTTATAACACAGGAGTTACCTGCGCTCTCTGCACACGCGGGCTGGCCCCGCCGGCCTGGCGCACGGCCCCGCCGTCCGCCACGTGCGGCGTGCGGGGAGAGGAGCTGGCACCCCGCCGCGGGGACCCCGGGAAGCCCCGCGGCACGGCTTACCTGAGGGCCAGCGCGGTGGACCACTTGTAGCCGCCCGTCCAGTTGCAGTACAGCATCTTCGGGAATGTGCGGTTACCTTGAAGAGGGGAGACGCTCTGTTTAGAAACGCAGGCAGAGACCAAAGTGACAGTGGCCTCGTCCTTGAAAGTCTCAAAGGTCAGCTGTCCTAACGGCGTTCCCCAGAGCAAACGGCCCAGGGTCGCAGGCCTCACGAGTACGTCAGTCCTCGGCCCCGAGGACATGCGACGCCCCGCCGGCCAGGAAGACGCGGGCGAGCCGCTGAGCCAGGCCCTGGGAAGGGCGCCCCGGGCACGCGCACAGCAGCACGGCCGTGCGGCGCGGGCACACGCACACTGGCCCGCGACCGTCCCGAGGCCACCGGCTGTCCAGTGGGGTAAAAAGCGAGCCTGAATCCACCCACAGCACACCCCAAAACCCACAGCAAGTGGGCGGCAGGCCAAACTTACGACCTTTAAAAGAAAAAGTGATGTTTATGAAGCTGGAGAAAAGATTTTTGTAGCAAAACAGAGCTAACCCCGAAAGACAAATAATGTCCACTAATGTACCCTTAAAGTTCTGTTCCTCAAAAGACACCAAAACAAGATGGGAAGAGAAAAAAGGTTAAAAACCTGGGAGAATTTTCGGGACACCAAAAAGTTAAGTGTCCAAAATACAAACGAATTCCCCGGACTCTACGGAAAAGACGAAACGCGGGGACAGCAGGTCTCGGAGAGGACACAGGGACGGGGGCGCTGGACGCGCGAGCTCCTGGGCCACGCCCGCACGTGTGCGGCCGGGGGGTGCGCGCAAAAACCTTACGGCAGCTCGACCTGGGAGAGCGAAACTGGAAATAACCCAAAGACACAGGGACACGAATCAACGGTGACACGATCTCACAACAGATAACTCTCAGAGCCACCAAGCTGAGCGGGGGAAAAAGACCAGAAACGAGCTTTGCTTCTTCGTTCTATCGGACACTACGTGTTAAAGGAGCACCGCGACCTTGCTCGGTTCTGAGGCTCGGCATAACCGAGAGGCGCCGGTCAGCGCTTCTGATGAATCGTGTAACTCCCGAATCTCCGGGTGAAGCTCCGTAAGCAGCGGAGGCGAGAGTGTCCCGCCCACACACTCACCCAGGCAGTGGACGTGGTCCCGCACCGTGCAGTTGGCGGCGTGTCGCTGCCGCGGGCAGGACACCGTCACGCAGCTGGTGGACGCGGAGCACTCGTAGTCGGCCTCCGGGAGCTGCCAGCAGAACCTGCACGTCATGTTGATGACGAAGGTCCTCTGCGTCCTGAAGTCTTGATCCTAGGGCACCAAAGGACACGGGACTCATCGCAACGCACGCGCGTGTGGACGTGTCACCGAGCCTCAGCCGCGGCACCGAGGGTCCGCGTGGGACCCGGCAGGTCGCAGTGTGTTTGCAAAACCAATGTACGTGGTGTGGCCCTGTCATCGCAAGTACACACCCAGAAACATCTACTGAGGAAAAGTAAAACTAGATTAATTCACATCAGAGCGACTACGGGAATTTCGCATGGACGCATCACGTCGTCACCTTTACCTGGCTAAAGTTTCAATAATGAGCACGTGCACTTCTGCAGAGAAAAAAGGAAATTTTATTTTAGAGAGCCAGTGTCCCCGACAGCTGGAAGGGGACGGGCCGTGGGCCCAAGGTCACTGCGCTGCAGGGCAGGAGCGGAGCCCAGGCGCCCCCAGCCCGGCCCGGTGCTCCTGGGGACCCAACACGGCCCGGTTCGCGGCCCGCCACCCGCTCCGGGGCCCGGGGGCCGTCCCTGCTGCCGCCACTGGCACCAGCACCTGGCGTGAGCCGCCGACAGGCGGCCCAAGAAATCCCCCTCCTTGGAACCACGCGTAGACCCGCTGGCCGTCAGCTTTAGAGACCAGACTTGTCATTACTTTGTTTCCTGCTTATTAAAAGGAGCCCGTGTTCTCTGTAAGTCATGCGTTTGGAAACCGCAGGAAACGGCCTGGAAACGCCGAAGAGATCCACTCCGAGCCTTCCATTGTTCCTTCTGTGAATACAGATTTGTGACAGTGTGGTCACACTGCAGACATCCCCTCTCCTTCTCACCCCGACTCGACACCGAATTCTAATGCGTATTTTCCAAAATCAGTTTTAAATGGTCCTACGATCACCTCTGGAAGTGGCACGGTTCTTAACGTTTTTCCATCGAAGCAGAAGTGCTTTTGTGGGGGACGCAGCTGGAATGTATCTCGTCACCGAGTAACCCACAAATCTCACAGCTCTCTCTAGGAGAGTTAGCGCATTTCCAGTCTTTTGCCTGGGTGAACAGTGCAGCTAAAAGCATCCGTAGGCATCGTATTTGCATCCACGTACCTTACCTATAGGAGAAACGGCCACATATGCCATCGCTGGGTCAAAGGTTATATGCCCCATAGTTTCAGAGATAACCATAAATTGCTAAAAGAGGGTGTCCACCTCGCCCACCCGCTATCAAGACACAGTGGGTGTCACACCCTCGCAAACTAAGTGTATTAACTCAAGCCTCTCATTTTTTTTTTGCCAACCTAAATACTCGTCAGTGTGTATTTGATCATGAGAAAAATTAAGCATTTTTCTTCACGTGTGGAAAGGCCACTTGTAGGTCCTGTCCGTGAACCACCCGCTCTGGTCCTAACGCCATTGCTCTACAGGACTGTCACCTCTTACTCATCTTTATGTATGGTGGCATTAGTGCATTACTTGTAACGTGCGTTAGAAATATGTTTTTCTAGTTTATTTATTTTTTGCCGTTTTCCTTTTTAGGTCTTGCAATAATTTCTAATTTCTGGTACTCCAATGCCTCAACTCTTTCTTTGATGGCTTTTAAATTTTATTTTATGCTTAGGAAGATGTTCCCTTCTTTGAGATGATAACAACACTGTCTCACGCTGTCTCTGGCACTTCGTGGCTCCTTCCCGTCAACTCTCTGACCCAGTGGAACGTCTTCTGAACAGGCCCTGCGGTCCGCTCTCCCCGCGGACGGCTGCCCCGGTCCCAGCAAGCAGTGGACGGTCCCCTCACCACGGAGAAGCGCAGACCCCTCAGAGCTCATCGCCGATGAAGGATCTGCCACCGTGCCCTCTGGGAGGCAGCTGTCGTGACTACGGACGCATCCCCCTCCGGAAGGTTGTCACCGTACCTGCCACAGACACGGCAGGACACAGCGACCTTCTCCCAGTAAGCAAAGCAACGCTTCTGGGGCAGGGGTCCACTCCGCACCCGAGCGGGCGCCTGCTTTGTCCCAGGACGCCCTACCGCCGCCAGCGCTGGGAGCAGGGGACAGCGGGGCCTGGGGCGGGCCGCAGCCAGCAGCAGGGCCGCGCCGGGGACCGTGACCAAGGGGCTCGGGACCTCCTCCCGCTTCTCTACCTGTCCTTGCCCTGCCCTCTGCTGTGCTCCTCTGCGGGAAGCGGCGGGTTCGGGAGCACCCGAGGAGGAGGGCACGGAGACCGGTTCTCATAACCGTCTGGGGAGACGAACGTCGAAGAAGCCAAAGCGACCCACAGTGGGGCTAATTCTGAGAGGGTCCCCCAGACGGCAGCGTGTCCCCACTGTCACCATGTACCTACGACGTGCCAGACCCAGGCGTACAACCTTAAAAGGTTTCAAACAGGTTTAGTCACTAGGTGGGGAGGGAAGGGATTCCATTTAAGACACAGCCGCAAAGACGGACGGATAATCCAAGGGCGACCTGAGGACGAGCTGGCAACACTTCAGGAGCTGTTCTGGGACCGTCCCCCACAGACGACACGGACGGACGAGTCGCCCGCCAGCCACGGCGGGGCTGCGTTACTCCTTCTCCGTGTCTCGCCCTGATGCTGGGACAATATTCCTAAATGCTGACTGCGACAGTGACCTGGGCCACTTGCTAAACGACACAGACACCCGAGCGTCCCTGACCGACGCACATGCGGCAGGTCTGGGGCGCCGGCGAGTCCCAGGTCTGCCCAGAGCACTAGGACACGCACCTACGGAAGCCTTCTAAGCTCCTACAGCTCTCAGGCATCACAGGACGATGTCGCTATGACGACTGTAACAGGGTCACCTCCAACAGGCAATAGGCAGTACGCCTGAGCTTGTTCTAGTTCTGACTTTCTGTCCACAGTCTGATAACTGCGGCCATGTATCCCGTGTCCCATCTGAACTGCCATCTGAACCCTTGCGATCCAAGCTCACTTGGAAACGGAAGCTTCGGTCTTCTGATACACGTGACTTGATTCCTCAAATATTACCTATAAAATACAAAGCATGTTCTTCCAGAATTTTCCTCCTGGTCAAATCTAAAAGCTACTGGTAACCGGAGGCTCACGGTGGGTCTGTCTGGAATGGGTGAGTCGCGGTACTTACAACACAGGTCACAGAGGGTTTGACTGTGCAGTCAAAAGCCGCAGGCTTCCCGTAGACACAGGAGGAATTGGTCTTGCACTCCACGCACTCCGCAGGGAGTCTGCTACAGAGGCCATTGCTCGGACACTTCATCAGGTAGGCGGGAGGGATGTCGGTGCTTTCTGCGAGAGAGGTGACAGCGCAGCCTATTGTCACAACGCGGATAGGAACACGACTACCTATGGTCCAAGGACGTGACCGCTGGCGGGGAGACGCCGGGCAGGGATCAAAAGGCACAGCCGGGGTCAGTAAGAGCTGCGATTAGGCAGGGTCCTGCCACCGGCCAACTGTGTGGCCTGGTCCTGCCACCGGCCAGCTGTGTGGCCTGGTGAGAAGCACTCAAAGCGAAGTAAAAAGTATTTCATTACTGTCTCCCCAACGATCGTAAAAATCAAAGGATATAAATTGCTAGATGGAGGTGAGGGCCTCAAAAAACCGACCGTGTTACAAGATGAGCAAACGAAGACTTGGAGATGGTGGGGTCTGTGCACGAGCGCAGAGGGAGAGGCAGAACCGGAGACGGAGCAGGGCCTCTCGGCTTCCCATCCGATGTGATTTTCCCATGAACAGTAGTAACTTGGAAGAGGAGCCGGTGGCCCCGTGTCAATCAGTACCACAGATGCACTCAACGCTAAGAAGATGCTGTCATCATTCCACACGGCGACCTCAGAAAGCCATAATTCCTAAGACCCTTCCGTTTTACGCCACCAACGTTCAGAATAGTTCTCGGTACTAGGAACTTGTTCAGTGGGTCGTAGTTTTATGTCCAACCAACCAAGCAAAGCTACGATCTATTTCTACCACTTAAGAGAAGACCACAGTTAACTTCCAAAGACGTAATCTGTTTTAAATTCAGGTTTACTGCTGATGCTAGTAGTCTTTTACATCCTAGTTAGAATCAGTAATAAGTACGGCTGCCCGTTTCCATTCATTGATATAAGGGATCTCGAAAGAAATGAAATTATAAACAGGTTCCGGTGAGCGAAACATGCTAATATTCACCGAAAAGCGGCCCTACTTAAAGTTATTACGGCAGCTGATTGATTCTACAAAATATCATTCGTTTGTTCGTATCACTACTGGGGCTGGGGAACAGACAGGCAGAATGACAGCCAAGGTGACTCCCAGGGCCAGGCTACCCCCACCTTAACGATGAGAAACGTCTCTGTCTGCCCTTAGTTCATGGAATCTAAAATACAATCCATAAAATAGTCAAAAGTGGGACGTGATCTCATGTACTAAAAAAAAAATTATATCCAAAGAAATTATATGCGAGGAGCGCCCGGACCCTTCCGGGCCGAGCCGGCGGCTGCGCATGCGCTGAACTCAAGGCTCCGACCGTCAAGGGAACGCGTTATCGGGGGACGGCAAGGCCCGCTGCGCGGTGAACAGGCGGGGCCCGGCCACGCCACCACCGCTGGGAAAGCCGCGCAGCTTGGCCGCCGAGGCGCCCCCAGGACGACTAGGGAACAAAGCGAGGGGTGGGGACCATTCCCGCTAACCCCGGCCGCGTCCCCGAGCCCTCGGTCCCGCGCGGCTACGTGGTGTGGGCGACTCCGGGGTCCCCTGACACCCCGCCGTGCCCCCGGCCTCAACTCACCGCCGCCCGCCAGGACGCAGAACGGTGGCAGGAAGAGCAGCGCGCGGAGGAGGCCGCCCAGGCCCCGCGGCGGCCCCGCCACGGCCGCCATCTTGCCAGCGCGACGCACTTCCGGCCGGCGGGGGCGGGGCCCGAGAGCGAGGGGCGGGCACTTCCGGGAGCCGGGGCGCAGGCGCGGGTTCCCCCGGAGGCGGGTTCCCCCGAGGGCGGGTTCCGCTCGGCGCGGGTTCCGCGGCGCGCGGGTCGGTGCCCGGCCCGCATCCGACCCCTCAAAGGCTCGCGTGGCTTTCCAGGGAGCTCCTGACCCAGCTGTCACATCATGGGTGGGGATGGCGGGAGGGTCTTCTGACGCCCCACTCCCTCACTAGCATGTTTGAACAAAAAATATGTCCCATAGTGCCAGGCCTCAATAGATACAGGCTTAAAAATTATGTCACACACTTGGCACCTTATAGCACTGTACAGATCTGACATATAATACTTTTTTTTTTGCCACCTGTTCAGGAAACTAAGTGACTGTGTTGAGAAATCATGTCCTAAATTTATTTTGAATTCCACAGCACCTAGTCAAAGAAACACTCAAAAAATCCTTCTTGCTTGGTAGTTAAATTCTCTATTGTCACGAAGCCATTTTAATTTAGTTCTGAGCAGTAAGGTAGTCCCTTTAGTTACAATCAAAAATACATTTGAGTATTTTAATCAGTGGAATGTCTTCCCATCAAAAAAGTGCTCCCGAGAGGACACCCCATAAAGTGACGGCACCAAAACCACTGCATTTTCTTGTTCCTGTCCCCGGGAGCTTCTGGATGGCCCCACAGAGTCACATGCTTCCCAGTCCGCCATATGGTGTCTGCCCCTCCCGCCAGGTCGTGACCTACGTATTGTCCAATGCGACGACCGTGCCTGGCACCCCACAAGCTTCCTCGGCCTGGCACCCCACAAGCTTCCTCGGGCTTCCTTGTAGTTTGTCTTTCTTGGGTCCCCACACGCAACCCCCAGGCAACCACTGGTCTGCCTTCTGTCACTGCGGGTTTGTTTGCATATTCTGGAGTTTTCTACGAGTCCTACAGTGTCACTCCTTTTTTGGGGGGCTCCTTAGCATAATAATTTTGAGGTTGACCCGAGGCTGGGCAAATGCCTCATGGGCCTCTCTAGACTTCAGAGACCCCGTGCGCCTCATGTGGCTGCGTCGCTCTGACCCCGCTGTGCTGTGACTCGGGGGACTGCAGATTTTGAGTGGGACCGAGAACAGAGGACGGTCCCAAAGCAGGTCAAGCTGCTCTGACGCTCCCTGTGGCCGTGGCCCTCGTGATTCGACAGACCCGGCGGTGTGCAAGGCGTCCCTCGTGCGCGAGGGTGGCGTGTGAACGCTTTGACAGCCGTCTGGGGTGTCACAGCGTAGCCCGTCATCCGTGTACGAAGCGGGCACCCCAATAAGGAAACCTTGGAGGGGAAATGGCCTGCGACAGAAACATGGCAGGGGAGAAGATCGCGTCGGGGAGGAGGCAGGAGGAGCACGCAGGAGCGTTAGCGCGGTGGCCCTGCTCCGTGTGACACGCTGAGGGCGGCCACGTGTTGTTATTACACACGGGGCCAAACCCACCAGATGCGCAGCGGCAAGAGGGGACACTCCCGTGACGTGTGGGCTCTGGCGATCGTGCTGTGTGGGGGGCTCACAGATGGTGACAGACACGCCCCTCTGGGGGGGTTCGACGTGGGGGGGGAGGCTGAGTGTGTGGGGGAGGGGAGGGGACCGACCGGTAAGTTCCCATGTGACCTCCATCGGTGCCGGGGCTTCCAGCCAGTGGCTATTGAGAATCTACGTCCTTTGGCAACGGAACCGACCTTCCCACGGGCCCACGGACAGGAAGGGAGGTTCCCACTGCTCTCAGCTACGTAATGACAACGACATTGAATGACGTGACATTGTTGGAGGACCTGCTGTGCTGAGAACCTAAAACTGCTCTAAAAAATAAAGTCCTTAAAGAAAAAAGGAAAAAGATGTCTCAGAGGCCGCAAAATTCCGCAGGCAGGCACCACTCCCCTCGGGGTGTCACTGCGGGGACAAGCACCGCGGTCCCGTGCGGTGCGGAGAGCGGCGGGGACCCTGCGACCGTCCCCACTCCCTCGTGGGCACAGAGCGCGCCTCCGCGTCCCCGCAGCCCGGCCCACGTTCATGCAGTCCGTGGGTGTCGTGGATGGTGAGCCTTATTGTTCCCCGGGGGTGGCGAGGCCGGCCGATCAGGAGGCCACCACCGTCGCGAGGACGGTTGTCAGGAGGAGCGGGCACGCGGGCCACGCCTGCGCAGGAGGCGGCGGGAATCGCCCGCTTTGCAGCGGGCTCTGGGGTGCTGGGGCTGTCCCTCGCGTCTGGTGGGTGACAAGGACAGGTGGGTGGTGGCCCGGAAGCGGGTGGTCGGGGTGTGGGCTCTGGGTGGAGTGGCATGCACGCACAGGTCACGCTTGCAGGCCAGTCCTTCGTGTCTGGAGCAGGTGGCCCGTCCTGGGAGTGGCCGGCCCTTTGGGGTCAGCAAGGCCTCGGGGTGTCAGACACCAGCGGCGCATGGTGACTGCGGTGGAGTGTGGCGGAGGGGAGTTATTTTTTCAAGGTCAGATGCAAGGGCAGGAGACGTCTTGAGATCACGACCGCGGACCAAGGAAAAGCAAGGGACTTTTAATTTCTGAAAAATAAATCTTCCACCCAGAGGTGATGGGAAAATATCTACCCGCTCGAGTTCGCAGCCACCACGGGACGTCTCAGCACGCTCCTAGCTGGGAAAGGAGAGAGACACGTGGGCGTCTTTACATCAGTCCATCCAGCGCCCATGATTGTGGGTGACCCTTAGAAGGCACACGTGATGTGGACAGGAGAAGGGTCCCAATGCCGTGATTCACTCCCATGGGCCGGGGGAGAGAGCTGGGCCCCTGAGGCTCAGCCTGCGGGCATCCTGCAGTCACTGCAGCCCCCCGGGGGGTGCCGGGCAGGTGGCACAGCAGGCCTGGCTCAGAGCCATCGTATTATGTCTGTGCGATCCGCGGTGAGGCGATGCGTGTGGCAGGGGCCGCCTGGGGCCAGCAGTAATCTGTTCTTCTAATCCAGCTTCATTAAGTGGACACCAGGGACGGATCAGGTGGAGGGAGGGGTCCTGTATGGGACCGCGCCACGTGACCAGGCGGTCACAGA
This sequence comes from Macroglossus sobrinus, assembly GCA_004027375.1. Taxonomy (NCBI): domain Eukaryota; kingdom Metazoa; phylum Chordata; class Mammalia; order Chiroptera; family Pteropodidae; genus Macroglossus; species Macroglossus sobrinus. The sequence continues at coordinate 11,459 of PVKZ01007110.1, read as the reverse complement.
ATTGATCACGGACGTGATCAGATTTCTAAAGAAAAGGGACGACGCCCCCAGAAGTAGCACCAGCAGGCGGTTTAATAAAGCGGGAGCCCCATGATGCCAGGGCCCCGGCTGGGGTCCCCCCCACCCCGCCTGCACCCCGAGGGGGGCTCCCACAGGGCTGTGCCTGGCCCCAAACCCCGGGTGTGGCAGAGGTGAGGGACACAGCTCCCCACACTGGGGTGACACCCTCCGTGCAGGCTGTGAGCGCCCTGCACGTATGACGCTGAAACCCATTTGGGGGTGTACAGGGGGAGCCTGGGAGAATGGTTGTTTGGGGACAAGAGGAAGAAACTGGACGGATCGGGGGGGGGCGGCCGGCCACACCCCGTCACCTCTGCACGTTGACACCCCAAGGGGCCGATTAGAGCAGCGCAATCGGCTTAGGCCACGCGGTCAGCACCGGGGTCAGCGCCCAGGCTAATCCGGGGGCCCCTTCCCCGCCCCCTCAAAGCCTGCTCAGTGCCCGCAGGGGTGGGGGTGGAGGTGAGCTGGCCCGCAGGTGTCCGTGGGGCGCCCACACTGCCCACTGGGCCCAGAGCCGCGCGGCCTCCCGAGGGGACGCTCGTCCGCTCCGTCCGGGCCGAGATGCTGGCGGGCCAGGCCGGGTCGTGGTTCTATCTGCGCGAGTCGGCGGCCACACGGGCCGAGAGGCAGACGAGGAGCCGGCGGCTGGCGGCGATGCCCGCCACCTACAGGGCGACGCTGCTCCGGGCCCTGAGCCCGCGCCGGCTGCTCCCGCGCCTGGCCTGCCAGCGCGTCTTCTCGGTGCGGGAGTGCCAGGACGTGCTGGCCCGCGCCGGCCGCGCCCAGCGCCTGCGCTGCTTCGTGCTGAGGCTTTGCTCCAAGGGCCCGGAGGCCTTCTGCGCCTTCTGCTCCCAGCTGGAGGCCTTCTGCCCCTACCTGCTCGCCTGCTTCTTCCTGTATTACCAAGGTAAGCGGGTGGCTTGCTCTGCGGAGGGGTCCCGTCCGCTTGGCTGGCGTCCCAGCCACGCTGCGTCCCGTCGGCGCAACCTAGAAATTATTTTTCTAGAAACACCCGATGCTTCTCTCTCAGCGTCTCGTGCTGCAGAAGGAAGTGTCCTCGGTGCCTGGGGAGGGCTCTGGGGGGGCCCCTGGGACAGCCCAGGGCGAGATTTCAGTTATCCGATAGGAAGGGGTCGCCCTCCTCGTTGGCATGAGGACGTTTCGGTGCCACGCGAGACATAGCAATAAGCTGAAGCAGTTGGGCCGAGCTTTCGCTCTGCACAGAATGATCACGGGTCCCCAAAAGGTTGGGTCACAGTGTGGCCCAGCCATTCCGCTCCTAGGATTATACCCCAAAGAAACGAAAACGTATGTCCCTCCCGCCAAACCTGCACGAGTGTCCGTGGCAGCGTTATTTTGACAATAGTCGAAAGGCAGAAAGAACCCAGGTATCCACCAGCGGGCGGATGGCGGAGCCCGCCTGGGGCATCCTCACGATGGAACGCTGTTCTGCCTGACACGCGACCCCGTGGTGAGCCATGCAGGCCTCACGCCAAGAGCAAGAAGCCAGACACACATGCCACACGCGTGCCCCTCACGCCGAGCGTCCAGAGCGGGTCCCTCCACGGCGGCGGAGCAGGCCGGGGGTGGCCGGTGACAGCGATGCGCAGAAACCAGCACAGAAGCCTTCCCTGCTGTTTCTCTTCCTCTGAGGGGCGCCCTGGACGTGCTCATGGCTGTCTCCCTCCCTCTTTCTTCCGGAGAGAAAGGCTGGGGTCTTTGAGAATTGCAGAAAAGGATTTGAGCTATTTTGAAGCAGCGTTGGGTTGTTGTTGGTCTTCATCGGACCCCAATATCTTCCCAAGACCGAACCGTAAGGGCCGCGGCTTTACACCAGCTACGTGTGTCCTAGGTTCGTCTGAACGGAAAAGTACCCTTGGTCTCAGGGTCGTTGTCGTGACTTGCAGTCTGATCGCAAACTCCCCCATGCCCCTCCCTGAGAATTTCAGGAAAATGGTCCATCCTTGAGGTCATCTGATTGGTGAAAATGAATATGTATAAATGGCTCGTTTATATGCTTATACGCCGTCTTGTGATATGTTTTTATATATGATTTCAGGCTATCATAGAATATAAATATATCAGAGAAGTATTTGTCCATCCATCCATTTATGAACTCAATACAACTTTGCAGAGTCCTATGGCAAACAAGACCGATGCATCTTTTATTGTCAAGTCCTTATTGCTACGAAATGTCTCTCATGCAGTCACAAACACTTGGACAGATATTTTTTACAATGTCGTTTAAAATGCTGAGAAGCCAAAAATAGCTCGATTATTACAGTAATTATCGGATTTTGTAGGTAAGGGACAATCACAGAGCAAGTCTCATTCGTCGTTTCATTTTGCTTGCACAGAAATCACTTCGGCTGAGAAGGGGAAAAGGAGAGAGATGGGTGGGGTGTTAGCTTTCATTATTGTCTTTACTATTTTAATTCTTTAAAAAAATTCCGAAGGGTAGCTGGCAAAATGTGAACACTTGTCAAATCTCGAATGGGAAAGAGAGATATCTCTTACATTATGTTCTGTAGTTTTCTGCATATTTAAACAGGTTCCTAAGTAAAAATGAAAATAGAAATATTTGATTTTTAAAAAACGATCTTATTGTGGTGGTAGACACACACGTCTACACGTAACATTTTGTTGAACTATTCAGCCACCACAGAAAACCCACATGACAATGAGTGACGTCAGCAGCTGGGCGTTGTCCCAAGATCAACTTCCTGGTTTTGAAGATGGTGCTAGGGATATGTCACTTGTCACTGGGGGCGGAGGGAAGGGGACAGGGGACTCTCTGTACTAGTGTCACAACTTCTGCGTGAGCCTAAAACTACTTAGCAGTTGTGAACTGTGTGTGTGAATCTATATGTGTGTGTGTGTGTGTGTGTGTGTGTGTGTGTGTCACACACACAGCAATAGGATTATCCAAGTTTAATGGGAAAGGTTATTCTTAAGAAATAAAATTCTGAAATGTTCCTGCTCTTTGGCCGCCCGGATGCCGTGTCAACGGGCAGAATTTAGAGCTGTCGACTGATGTCGTCGTGATCCTGGGGTGATACCCGGGCTGCCAGGCCTCGCCTTCCGGCAGCAGGGGGACCCCTCCCCCCGAGGGGCTGCTCGAGATGGGCCGTGACGACACCCACCTCAAGGAGGAAATCCAGGGCTTGGGTAGGACCAGCTCATATGAACGCCAAGGAGCCCTCGTGGTCCCCACAACACGCGAGGGCCAGCCACCATCACTGGAAACGCATCCCGGTGGCCAAACGCCTCCAAGCGACCGAGCTAGAACGGCTCGGGGTTGGCAGCGATGCTTCAGTGAGGGGGCCACAGGGGACACTGCAGTGCCTCGTGTCTTATGTCCACATTCGAGTGTTGTTTGGCAAACGCTGTGGTGACAACAGGTCCCTTGTGCCCGTGGGGATGACAAGGGCGCCCAGCATCCCCATGTGGGGACGAGAGGCTCATCCGCAGGGAACCTCCCACACCTCGCGCCTGCCCTGTCCCATGGGAGAGGGAGGACCCCGAGCTGGAGGACGATGTCAGCTCTCGCGGACCATGGGGAGGGCCCCCCGAAGCCGCCCGTCCCAGGCCGTGATCCGTGGCGCCGAGATCTGTGTGACCACGCGGGTGGAGAGGGACGGTAGCCCAAGGGTGGGCTAGGAGGTTGGCATTGGGGGGGGCTCTGGATGCTGAAGGGGCCCCCCGAGGGCTTCCGTGGGGCGCCACCGGCTCTGTGCTGGGGACGCTCACCCCCTGTGACGACGGGAGGCTACAGGGGAGAAACTCACAGGTTTGGAACCGAGTGAGCGGAGACAGCGCTGTCCCCCGCCAAGGCCGACCTCACGATCAGGCCCAAGGGGGAGACGAAGTTTTTCCCGAATATTAAAAATCAGCAGAGTCTCCGGGGACTCCCATCCCCACATCGCGAGGGTCCTGGCTCCCCCTTTCCCGTCTTCCCATTTCCACGAAGCCCATTTCCACGTATCGCAAAAAAAGTGGGTTCTCAGGCCAACCCCCGTCATCACAAAACTCCCAGCATGCACCTTCGAACAACCGCCCCTCTAATCCTGGCCCAAACCCGCGACTACGAATTTTAAACCATCATTATTTGCAATGAAAGGATGGGCATTCATTTAGAGAAACGCGAACTGAACCATCTCCGGCCCTCCGTCTACCAGTTGCAATCTCCAGCAAAAAACATCTCCTTTAGAGGAGGAGAGAGCGAGCCAGCTCCTTGCCAGGACTGTGGCCCCTGTCCGTGACCCCATGGTGACCCCTGTCCGTGTCCCGGTGCAGAGCAGACCCACCGGATCCTGAAGGAAGCGTCCACAGCGGAGGAAAAAGCAACCGCGGACGCTCGGCCTGGCCCCGGCGATGCCCTTGAGACCAAAGGTCAAGATCAAGGTCCTCGATCATCTACCAGGTACGCGCGTCCCCGTGTCCGCGGCCCTGGGGGTCCCGTCGTTTACGACCGACGTCTCCCTTCCCTTGTGGCTCTCTCCGTCCTTGTGCCTTCTTGCCACTTATTCAGCCGGCGCTGAGCGTTGTAGGGCGCGCCCAGGCCCCCCGCAGGCGACCGACCGCTGGGCTTGTCCCAAAGTATGAAGAGCGGTGTTTGTCGCGGGCAGAAAGGTGTGCCTGGTTGTCCTTAGTTGTCATCGGGGCCGAGACGGGCTTAAAGTGGCTCCGATAACTGTGCGCTTGGCGGTGAATTTCTAACACCGGAATGGGGTGAGCATGGCGCGGCGGTCCCCCTAAAACACCTGTGAGGCCCTTCTCCCCTAAATACCTCGCCCTCGACGCTCGCGGGGGGTTCTGGAGGGGCTCGGCCACGTGTGGCCTCCGTCTGCCCCTCCGGCTCACGACCGATGTGTTTTCTGTGTCGGGATGAAACTCGGGGTGCAGTGGCCGCTTCCTGCCAGATCGCCGCTCCGGTGTGGAGGACTCAGAGCGGCCGTCGGACGGTCCCCACCTCGGTCAGGGTCTCTCGTGGGGACAAGAAGCGTAAGCCATCCGTGTTCTTTAATGGGCGTGTGTATGGCTTGCTGGCCAATATCTAAGTCGCGATAATTAGTAGTTACTGCAGAAAAGTGTCCGGGTCACACTGCGTGTGTTGTTAGCACATAGGAGCGGTCGCACTGTCCATCGGGCTTGGTGACATGAACGTGGATGGGGCCCCGTGTCGGTCAGCTCTCCTCTGCTCTGTCCTTCCGCGGACTGTGAGCGCTGTGTGGTCTCGGTCGGGGCCAGGCGCGCAGAGGTGGCGTGAGTCAGGAGTCCCCTCTCTGGTCGGGGCTGGGTCGGTGGCTCGGTGCTGAGCCCCTCATCTGTGATGGAACTAGAGTTAGACTGATGAGTCTAATAATGTGCTTAGAATTAAAAAGATTGATAAACTGAGTGTAAATGCCTTTTGGGACCTGAATTTGATCGAAAGCTTCCCAGGTTCCCTGGCATACGCTCCGGTCATCACAGGAAAAATGATCCATTTAAAAGAAATTCTTTTCTCCACCCTCTAGAAGTCGTGTTCAATAAAGATAACTTTATTCCAACACCTAGCAAAGCGAAAGCGTGTTTCTCTCGCGTTGTGTTTCCTGTAAGAAATACAGAAACGACAGTCGCTCCGAGTAAGACAAATCAGAGCAGGACTCACTTCTAGAGGGTAACGCCAATAAGTGGCCATAATTACTGTGAGAAACAGCGACCACAGTGCTTGTTTCAAATCCCAAAACACGATCTATGAGACTCCGAGACCTAGGAACGTTTTAAAATCTAATATTAGGGCGTAGGAGCTGCTGATACGTGATCCATCTCTATAAACTCACTTTATCGAACCGATTGTGAGTGGTAAAGGATATTGATCTTTCTTAACCCTGGTAAGGGCCTACGGGCGGTCACCGTGAGTGTCATTGGTTGAGCTGGATTCATCCATCTCTGGCCAAGAGAAACCACAGTGACACTCAAGGACGGAGCTGTGTCACCGCTAGGTGGCATCACGACGCAGTTGTTAAACTCCACCGGGTTTAAACTTGGCCTTGACCGTGCTTTTTCCTTCGAGGAGTAAATCACTGTGAATGCGTTTGCCATTCCCACTGCCACCATGTACTTCTCTCCTGATTCGAATTTGAGGAATCACCCCACGATGAAGGAATGACAGGTTACGTACAAGGTGGGCTTCTGAGAAGTGACACTAGGTCTCTCTTTGCTTTCCCAGTTATCTTCGGGCTAGACAATCTTGTAAATAAACGCAGAGGATAGTTTTCACAGCCAGCTAAGCGATGACAAGAAAAGACAACACAGCATTCACGAAAACACGCAACGTCGCCGTTCTGGCGACACACGTGGGTGACAGCTCTGGCGGTCGTCTCGTTCACTGCCAGGATGCTTTCGGTGGATACGGTGAATGAAGGCGCGAGTCTGTCCTTAGCGGTTCGGTGCGGGCTTCTCCGAGGGGCTCTGGCACCGCCGAGCCACCCAGGACAACGCGACAGTGTCCCTGCAGAGAGCATTTGCAACCCACGTCACTCTGCGTTGCTAAATGTTTCCATTTAAGAAAAAAATGCAGCATTTACGTGTGAAGGTCGTTCTAGTGCTGATTTTGTGACATGCGGTTGGTTACATGTCGTCTCCCGTTTGTGGTCAGCTGGTCAGGTGGGCGGGTCGACAGGGCCTAAGTCCCCAGCTCCGAGCGCGTCTGTCAGAGCAAGGGTCCCCCCCTGAGCCCTCCCGGCATTCGAGGGGTCCCTGTGAGGGCAGGCAGCAGGGGTGACGTAGAACCTAGTGTAAGCTCCGAAGGAATGATCCAGACAGAAGCCACCAGAAGGACACGGATGCCTCGGTGAGCCCCAAAGTGAGATGGATGAAAAACTGTGTGTGAGTTTATACCTCTTTTTACTTTCCTTCATGAAAACACAGTCCCGGTCACTGAGTTCAGCACATCGAGAAGGGATTCTGGTGCATTTACACGCGCGCGTGTGCACACACACACGCGCACACACGCGCGCACGCGGCTGTCACAGCAAAACGCCGCGGGGTGGGTGCTCAGGGACGAGCACTCACTTCTCTCTGGTCCGGAGGCTGAGGAGGCCGAGGTCGGAGCGGCGACGGGTTCAGTGTCCGGTGGGACCTGGTTGGTTCACGGCGGTCACCTCGCCGTGTCCCCGCGTGGCATCAGGGTAAGGGAGCTCTCTGGGCTCTGTGATGGGGACACGAATCCCTTCGTTAGGGCTCCACCCTCGTGACCTAGCACCCCCCAAAAAACCCCCACCTCCTACACCGTCACCTTGGGGGGTGGGGGTTCAACTTAGGACATTCGGGGGGGGGGGACACGAACATTCAGACCAGAGGAAGAGATGTATTTTCGAACTGAAGGATTTATCATTAAATTAATATCTATTAAAGAGCACAGCCAGCATTTAACATGGGAGAAGCCCATTCTCTTCTCACTAAAACCTGGACAAATGCTCTGGGGCCGCGACAGTGCCAGGCGGTCTTCGGAACGCAGAGTAAAAGACGGGTCCTGCCCTCGAGGGCGCACGTCACACTCGGGGGGACCAGGCACGCGCTGTCGGAGAGGACGGTGGATCGGGGTCGCCGTGCGAGGCGCTGGGTGGAAACCAGTGGCCGGGCGGGGGACATCGTGGAGCAGAAGCGACGTCAGTGGCTCGCAGGCCGCCGGCTCTCGCCCTGGCTGTGACCTGCGTCACGCGGAGAGCTTCGTGACACACCGGCGCCTGGCCCGGCCTCCAGAGATCCTCCTGGAGGTGGCCTGCTGCTCCCCAGGCGAGTCCAGCGCCGGTCCCAGGGCTGCCCGCTGGCCCGGGCACCCAGCGCGACCCAGAAGGCGCGTTAGCCAGGGGGACAGCGCGGTGTGACACTCACCGGGACACGGGCCCGGGCCTTCCTGCGTCCTGTCTGCGTCCTGCGGCTCTGTCGAGAGGGGACTCTGCACAGCGTCACGGGGTGGAAGCGACAGGCAGCCGTGGGGACCCCGGGAGAGGAGTGGGGAAGACGCGGGTCATTCAGACGGACCCCGCCCGTGGCTCTGATGACACGCGTCGGCCTAAGCGTGCAAGCGTGCGTGCCCATCGTCAACAGACGCCAGCGGGTCGTTCTGGCTGTGTCTAGCACAGAATGTGCGTTCAATAGATAATGAAAAACATTTTTTATTGTGGACAGTCTCCAGCGTACGCAGCGGACACAGAACAACGTAATGAACCCCCATGCCCCGGTGGCCCAGCCTCCATAACTAGCACCTTGTCACCGCGGCTGCCTCTGGGACCCCACCTCTCCCTGCCCACGGCCCAGGTCTCGATTTAATTTTAGTGGATTGGAGGTAAAAATGGCTCGTATCAGAACTACGCGAGGACAACGTGGGCTGTGTGATCTTGACGAATGGACGCGCCTGTGATAACGGTGTCCCTTTTGTGTCTCTTTTCTGAGTAATCTGTCACCAGCCAGAGGCAATGGATGTCATTCTTCTCACCTGAGATGGTGTGGCCTGTTCTAGAATGTCATCTGTATTCCTTCTTGTGTGTTCAGATTCTCTGGCTTCACGTGTTGTCTCTGAGGCTCAGCCAGTCGAGAAATATTTGTTTTTAATGGAAGGAATTCCAGACCCGGGAAGAGATGGGAATGCGGGCTCACGACGAGGATGGGCTCGGGCACGCGGGGGGCATCTGTCGCGCCTGCCCCTGGACGCTGGGAAGAAACGTGAACTCTGTGCTCCCGGCTCCCGGCCGAGGGGGGCTGGGGACCCATGTCCCGCTCCCCGCTGCTTCTATGAGTCATCGCCGGGCCCCTGAGTGGCGGTGCCCGCGGGCGACCTCGGCTTGGAGCCGGCACGGTCGTGTCTCCCACTGGGGAGCTGGCGCGCTCCCAAGTCCCGTCCACGCCCCCTGGAAAGAGAAGAAGAGAGAGCTCGGAGCTTGGCACTGGCCTTCGGAAGCTCATGCAGGCCTCGGTGACACAGCGGAGCCGAGGGTCAGCCTGGCAGGCCGGCAGGGAGCCACCAGGGCCCCGGCTGCGAGCTCAGGGCCTGGCCTTGAATTGCCCGGGGACACACGCGAGCTGCCAGGCCGGTCCCGATTGGCGTGGGTGCGGTACCAGGTCTGGGGACCGAGCTGGTGCGCCGCGGGAGGACCCGGGGGAGGGGGCGAGCTGGCGGAGCAGGGGGCGTCCGCTTCGCCCCTGCGAGGTCTCGGGGACTCTCGTGGCATGTCGCCTTTCCGCAGTTTCCTCCCGATTCCCAGAGGACTGACCGGTGACACTGCCCTTGGCCCTGATGACGACCAACCTCCCGGGAGAAAGAGGCCGCCCGCGTGTGTTTTGGGGACAGAACAAGGCCTGGGCATTGTTTCGCCTGGACGGCGGTTGTCCCTTTTCCAGGAGTGGCCGCCCCCGCTCGAGGCGAGGGCGGCCGTCGGCCCGGCCGGCGTCACAGTGCTCGTGGGAGCGTTTTCAGAAGAGGCCTGTTGTTTGCGAGGACGAATGTCACACATTCAAAGCACGGACTGTTGTTGGCACGGCTGGCGCTTTCAACAATCGATTATTGGAACAGATCAAAGCTTTCGGGAGGCGTTTTGGCCCCTGCCCCTCCTGTGCACGCGGAGAAGCCCCCCTCTGTGACCGCCCCGTCTGCATCTTTGTCTCACGCCCCGGCTCCCTGAGCTCCGGCCGGGGCCACGCGCGCTGCCACCTCCGCGCGCCCCTCGGCCTCGCCACACGTTCCTTCTGCAACATCTCTTCCCAGCATGCACCCCTGAGCAAGGTGGGGGGGGGTGCCCAGGGCCCTCGCAGGGCCTCGCATCGCCACCCCGGGGACGCAGAGGGCCGGGTGTCTCCGCGGCTGGCCTGCAGCCCCCGTGACGGTTGCCGTCTTAAGCGTTGGCTGGAGACCATCGTCTCGTTGTAGTTTTAATCGTAGATTCCACCCAACGAAGACACATCTGCTCTACAAAGTAAATCCGACGGCCCCCACGTTCTCGTGGAGGAAACTGGAGTTCAAGACCGTAAGAGCAAGTGACGGTCCGGGCCAGCTCCCAGACCCGGGCCATATATGCCCCTTCTCCCCGGGGCCCCCCACACGCCCCGTTAGATCCACTGGGCCCAGGTCTCCATTACATCATAAGGCATCTTTGGGGACCCCCTCCCACGAGTGTAGAAAACCGAGTTATGTGTGCAAACTCCCGAGAGACACACATTTCTGCCACGGTTATACATCCATAGATGTCCATGGATAAAAGGGATTGATGGGTATTCTGTACACATTTTTGCGGGAAACGCCATAGTCTCATCAAAATATAATTCACGTAACCGTGCACGTCCGTATCGGATAAAGACGCTAAAAATATTCCCTTCCTGGCGGGTTACGTCTGGCTCCGTGCCATTAAATATCCACATAAATTGAAGCATCCTCTCGTCTCAAGATTTCTTCATTTCCATGAAGAGACTCCGGGGTGTAACACTTCCATCTATAAAAAGGATGAAGGGAAAGTAGCCGTTACCATGGCGACGCACCGCCTGCATCCCTGGCGCTTGGGAGCCGAGGTCCATGGGATGGACTCTCGGTGCGTTACCGCTTGGAGGGGCGCGCCCGGCTCAAAGGGAGACTCGGAGCTTGCCCTGGAGGCACGCTTTTTTCAAATTTGAGGGGAAGATTTCATTTTATGTGTGTGTGTGTGTGTGTGTTTTTGGAGGAACCAAAATAAAAATGGATTTTAAAAGCATCTGGGTGACAAAGGGCCAGCCATAGCTACGCCGATTTGGCAAAAGAACTAAAGGTCGGGCCCCCGCACGGTGTAGCAGTGTGACCCTCGGTTCTGACAGGGGGAGCACAATGGCATGAGAGAGGCCGCCAGCCACACGCAGACCCGGGGTGGCCGTGGGGAGCAGTGGCACCCACATAGCGGGGAAGATGCGTGCGCCTGGATTGACGATTGAGAAAACGGTCTCGGGGAATGGACCGCTTGGGGTTCAGTCCTTACCCGCTCGGGGTTCAGTCCTTACCCGCTCGGGGTTCAGTCCTTACCCGCTCGGGGTTCAGTCCTTACCCGCTCGGGGTTCAGTCCTTACCCGCTCGGGGTTCAGTCCTTAACCGCTCGGGGTTCAGTCCTTCCCTGCTCGGGGTTCAGTCCTTCCCTGCTCGGGGTTCAGTCCTTCCCTGCTCGGGGTTCAGTCCTTACCCGCTCGGGGTTCAGTCCTTACCCGCTCGGGGTTCAGTCCTTAACCTGCTCGGGGTTCAGTCCTTACCCGCTCGGGGTTCAGTCCTTACCCGCTCGGGGTTCAGTCCTTACCTGCTCGGGGTTCAGTCCTTACCCCGCACTGCGTCAAGAAAGTGAACCCCCATGGCACTCGGTCCTTAGCTATGAAACGGAGAAGCATGAAGCAGACACAAAAAC
>PVKZ01007109.1:0-26453 GCA_004027375.1 Macroglossus sobrinus | reverse complement strand
CAAATAGCCATTGAAGAGAAACTGATTTTACTGGACCCTCTGAGTCCAGTAAAACTGAGGGGTCAAAATCCATCAGTGCTGGGCAGCAGCATTGATCCTTTACCATAAGACCTTTTTAAGAGCGTAATCCTCAGTCTCAGGCTGTCAGACTTACAATTTGGAACTTAGAAAACAATTTGCGGCATAGACAATTTTTTAACCGTCAAGACAGAAGAAAGATCTATTGTGTGGGACAACAATGGGAAAGTCAGGAAAAATAAATTACAGGATTATAATAAATATATAAATTCCATGAAATATAAATAATAATGGGTTTTGAAAACAAAAGAACATACTAACGTTTATCTCAAACCATATATGATAGCACGGTTTAAAAGAAACACTGAGGAAAAAAAAGGCACGAGTCCTGACGGATATTAAAACAAATAACTCTGAAAATTAAAACAATTTAAAACAATTTAGTACAGGATTGGGAATACCTAGAAAAAGAGGATACTCGTATCTATGTGAATTTTTATTTCATGCTCCAGAGAAATCTATAGCAAGAAGGTAAATGGGCCTGAGCTTGTTCACAGCTGAATCCACAGCAAGTTATAATAGCATATGACCTACATATCTCCTGTTATTTAAGACCAAATATATCAGGACCCTCTAAAATTGGATAGTTTTTTTTTCCCCCTGAAAGGTCATTTATTTGCACTCTGAGAGCCAAAGGACTCATCCCCAGGATGTCCCTGGAAGGCAGCAGATATTCCCACAATTCATTACCTGAGGATGAGGCATATCCTGGCCTCAGTAATGAAAACTGAAAAGCTAGTTATCAGGCTGAAGGTGGGGGGGTTACCTTTCTCTGAACCTGTGGCAGGTGGGCATGGATCTCTACTAGACACAGGACAATAAAGACGAACATGAAAACATTCCAGAAGGTAGGTCCAGAGGTGGTACGATGTGCATTAGGGCTGCCCTGTAGAGGAGCCGTGTCACCTGGGCTTTGAGCCTGAGGGCTCTGAGAGGACCACATGGAGTATCAGTTTTACATGTTCCCTGTGTCACGCCTCCCTTTTGTTTTAATCAAACAGTAAACAAAAAGAAAGAAAGAAAGAAAGAAAGAAAGAAAGAAAGAAAGAAAGAAAGAAAGAAAGAAAGAAAGAAAAAGAAAAGAAAAAAGAAAAAGGAAAAACTATGACAATAAAAGTTATAGCCTGAGACTATTTACGAGAATGTACAAATAGTTTTCTACAATAGTAAAGGATAAAAACAATTGAAACGTCCATCGACAGGTAAATGAATGAACAAATCCTAGTATCGTCCTACAAGGCAATGCCATACGTTTAAAAAAACACGACATTGTTAGGAGATACAAGTACCAGAGGTAAAACTGTCAAAAAAATGTACAAGAGGTAAAACTGTCAAAAAAAAAAAAGTGCTAAGGTATAATATACTCAGAATTTTAAAAAGTGATTAGCTCTTGGCGCAAAGAAAAGGGTTACGATAAGGACAGGCACAGAGTGAACTTTAACGTGATTGATACAGTCTGTTTCTCAAACTGGGTGGTGGGTACTTTGGTGACTTTCTTTCATTATCCTTTATACGGGAAATCAGCTAACTAGGCCCCTGCATCCAATCTGGCCAGCAGGATACTTAGGTATGGCCCAGGAACTGAGAATGGTTTTTACATCTTTAAAGCTTTGTTATAAAGGAGGACAAAGAGGAAGGGAGGGAGGGAGGGGGAGGAAGAGGAAACTATGAACAGAGGTGTATGTGCCCTGCAAAGTCCAAAACATTTATTATCTAGACTTTTACAAGCCTGTTTTTAAATGCACTTAAATGTTATATATTATACATATTTTAAAAATACGTAATGGGCCTTCAGGACACCTCAGGGAGTGCGCCACACCACCCCACTATGGCCAGGAGCCTGTGGCCACCAAAAAGCCCCAGTACTATTTCCAGACGCTGGAGGTCCTACAGCCTACATCTGACTGAGGTCCCAGCTGTCAGATGTGCTTTCAAGTGCGGAGCTGGTCATTTACTGTCACCTCGGTCTCCCGTGCAGTTGCCACGGGAGGCCCCGGAGCACAGAAGGCAGTAAGTGCGCTGAGTTTCAAGGGAGCCCTGGAAGGCGCAGAGATGGATACAGCCGGCTCCAGCCTGAGCGAGGTTTTTGCATCTTCTGAGAAAGGCTGCTGCCGTGCGGGTAGCGAGTGGGGTCCCCACGGCGCAAACGCAGGCGACATTCCCAGGGATGGTGGGGGAGGCCCTTGCAGGGGCTCCAGGAGCCGGTCTGTGAGTGGGGGACTGCCTCTGTGGTCACAGGAGCAGGACAGTGTCATCGCCAAGCAAAGCAAGGGAACGGGGTGCCGGGCGTGCGGGAGTGGGGACGTGCAGCCCTGATGGTGAAGGCCGGTCTCCTTCCTCCCTTCCCTGTGCATTGATTTTCAGGGCATCCTGAAGGCCACCTGGCTAGTACCTAGTCTCAGGAACCCACAGAGCCCCAAGTGTGAGGCCAGGTGCCTCAGTCCCCACAACAAGGACAAGACACATCATGCAACTCCTCAGAGTCCGAGCTGAGGATTCTGGGTGGGAGGTCTGGCTCCGCATGTCCTCACTATGCCCCAGACGCCTCCCTTCTCCTCGCCTCAGTCTTGCCCTCTGAAATGAAGACATCAGTTGCTGCCTTAACAGGGTTAATCCTGTGAGGATTAATCCAGGTAACATTCCGCAGGGTTATCCAGAGTCTGAATCCAGACACCTGAGGTCCAGGTGGCCCTTTTAGCTGGAACGAACAGTTTAGATTTTTTTGATAGCCAGTGACAGAATCCCAAAGTGGCTTAAGCAAGCCAAGGACCAAAGCCAGAGGAAATAAGTTATGGAAACAGGAAGTCCAAAGGCAGATCGCTGCAGGCGAGGTTTTACTTGGGAGCTAAGTGACATGCAAAGAGGAAGGGAGAGAATAACTGAGGCCTGGGCTGGGGAAGAAATGGAGCCAATTGAGTTTCTCGCCTCTGAGCAGACTGGCTCCAGGCTGATGAGGAGTCCACTCTTCTAGTCTGTTCGCTCTTGGATTTCCTCTACTCTCCCAATAAATCTCCCCTCTTGCTTTAAAAAAAAAAAAAAAAAAGGTGTGAGATAAGTGGAGAGAAGAAATGGATTGATAAGGTGATGAGCAGCAGAGGGAACTGACAGATGAGTGACAGAGTGACCAAGACAATTAATTCCTATCCTCTCAGGAGCAAAGACTGCAGAGAAAGGAGACTCAAGCTGAAGAAATAGAAAGGCTTCCCCACTGGGCCTGCCACAGAGGCCCCCTGCCTCCCCTGCCAACACAGGGGTCTCTATTCTTCCAGGGAGCCAGGATCTGTTTCAGAGGCACGAGAGAAAAGGGGGCGAGCAGGAGAGGAGCAAGGGGAGGGAGAAGGAGGTGGGGGACACTGGCTCCTTGGACGCTCAGAGTCCCAAACTTGACTTTCTGTGGTGGGAGGGCTTGGGACTCACAAACCACCCAGAAGAGGTTTTCTGTAGCAGCAGCAGCCGCCGCCTCACAGGAGCCTCGGGCCTGGGGTCCTCACCTGCACAGAAAGCCCCAGAGCCTTCTCTGTCTCAGAGGGTTCACAGATGCAGAGACATGTCCAAGGCCCACACAGTATGTCAGAGCTGAGGGCGTTACAGGATCTCACTCGTGGGTATAAAATTGAGCAGAAAGGAGAACAGACTACCTCACCCCAAAATCTGCTCGTGTATTTTTTTGTGTATTTAGATTTGACTCACCTATGGTTATACGCTGAAAAATAATAAGGTTGCTTAGGCACAACCCAAAGGTATTTCGCCATCTTTTAACATTACAAAGATTTGAGGCATAAGACACGTAAGGCAGTGTCCACTCCGTTTTAAGGCGGCTTGACTTACATTATTGTTTACAATGTGTAGTGTTTGGGGTCGGAGGGAAGCGCCTAAGAGATGGCACCCAGTTCACAGTGGGGGGACGTGAGCCCCAGGATGCTGAGAACTTTTCCAGAGACACACTAGGAAGTCAGAAGCGACAGAGCACGTGGTCCTGTGTGACACAATGGCCATCTGAGGGTGGAGTCCTGGTGCCCTCACATACCAGCGATGTGACCTTGGCAGGTCTTTGTCACCTGTGCAAAAAGAACAGTGGCACTCCCCACCTCACAGAGTTATTGTGTGATCAGCCTGTAGCCAGCCTTCAACACGTCCTGCTTGGATCCACTTGGAGGTTCACAGTAGACTGGATTCGGGGCAGGCAGAGGCTGGCACGGAAGCCCTGGGTTCTTAAAAATTCAATGCTGACGGGTGGGAAGACAAGCAAAAAGATGGAGAGTCTGCCTCACTGAAAAATCTGCTGGTGTATTTTCTGTATATCTATTTTCTGACTCACATATGGTTATCTGCTTAAAAATAATAAGCAACAACCTAATATTAACTATGAATAATAAAGTATCCCATTGGAAAAATTAGATAAACATGACTACAGGTAAGAGACTGATTGCTATCATGCGTTCCTCTCAACAGGCCAGCTCGCTCTTCACATATTAGTTCTTATTTAGAGTGATCCTAAAATTTATTTGAGAATGAAGAATGTGCCATTAATAATTTTGCCAAAACCAGGTAAAAACAGGTTCTGTTTAGTGCAACTAGACGGACCCGTAATGCCTGAGTCCTTCCCACTTCAAGCAGGAAAGGCTTTGTAAGAATAAAGCCGCTGAGTAGGGACACCTGTAAGGCCAGCTGCTTTACCTGTACCAGGCCATCTAATCCTCGCGACCACCCTCTAGATTAGGTGTTATTTTTGCAGTGTCACAGAGGAGGAATCAAAACTCAGAAAGTTTACGCAACTTGCCTAAGATCAAACAGTTAACCAGGGAAGCGTTCATCAAACAAGAGAAGCCTTTATCAGCCTTTCATGTGTGTTAAGTCTTTTGCTAGTTTCCACATTTGATGTGTCTTGTTAGTTCTTAACCTTTGAGAAAGGGATAAGAATATAAGAATATCTTTCTCTCTCTCTCTCTCTTTTTTTTTTTTTGATGAGGAATAGCATTTCATAGGAATTATGATGTTATTCAGATTCAACCAATTCAGGAAGTACATAAGTCCAACTTAAACCCAGGGCTCTCTGAATTTAAAACACAGGGTTTTCTGCTTCCTGTGCTCTCCTTCCAGGGGCTGAGAGGGGAAATTCTGTGTCCCAGGCAACTGTGGCAAGTTTGGTGAAAACAAAGGGAAGGTTTGGCTCATGCTGATTTCATCTGTTTCATTATTTTTATTACTGGAGCTTTCATTGCCATTAGATATATTTTTAAGGCTCCCAGAAAAAAAAATTCTACTGAATTATCAAAAACCATGAATGAAGCATAAACCTATAGCTCTCAGCACTGATGAAATCCCACGAAGATGCCACCGATATTAGAGAGGGTTTGTGTTTGTATGCCACGTTCCCGGATGGCCTCCTGCAAGACACACAGCCAACAGGATGTGCTCACCTAGTGACATGAAACCAAGCTTTTTCCAATGACTTACACAAAACCAGAGCAGCTACACATCCATCTCTTCAGCCTTGGTCATGTGAACACATCCTCTTCAAACACCGAGTAGGTGAACTGTGTGCGATCATGGCGTGTAAATTTGTGTATTGCCAGGGGGACCCGAAGTGGCCAGGGAGTGAGCAGAAACTGGCAGAATAGTGCCAGTTTCGGTCTGCCTCAGGAGGTGATCTGAGGAAAAGTTTAATAGAGTTTGCTATATCTCTCCTCACTTTGTGTATTAAGGTTTAATAAAGGATACTGTAAAAGCCACAGGTGACACAGGTGACGCAGTCCCAAAGGAAGGGCCAGAAAGGACCTAGCAGCGAGTCACCGACAAGAGATAAGAGACTCCCAGGACAGTCTTGAAATGTAGGACTCCCTCTAAAAATCCGTTCGTCCTCAGTTTACCATATTAACTTCTAACATATGAGGCAGGAGTAAGACTGCAGGCTTCCCTATCAGGCAAAGGTTCAAAGCCTAATTCTGCCATCGACCAGCCTACTTCACCTTAGGTTGGTTAGTCTATTCCTCTTGTCTGAGACCACACAATACGATCCTTATACTGAGTTCCAGGGATCATGCATGCGTGGACCAGAAGCGCAAGCCAACACGAAGCCACCCAGAAGGGGCTCCGTGAAGGTCAACTTCCTTCACGTGGCTCTAAATGGGCGACTTTCCACGAGTCACTTTGTGTTTCAAGGTGATTCCATCTCCTCGTGTGCAAAATGTGGACAATAAAACCTACTGTGAGTATCAAATAGGACAATACTTTGTGTAAAGTACCGATCACAGTTCGAGGCACAAGCGAAGCCCTCGGTAAATACTATTTCACATCCCCAAAGCTCTGTTTCTCAACGCAGATTTTAGTTCTCTTCGGCTGCACCATTCGATGTTACACAGGAGTTAAAATCAGGCTGCTCGTTCTCCCAACAGCTGAAGAACTTAATGGTGTTTGCCTGGTTTCAGCCACCCTGCCACTGGAACCATCTCAGGGTACATGGCCCTTGCACCAATCCTAGACCTTGCACCAATCCTGGACCTTGCACCAATCCTGGACCACCTACTCCCTTCTGCCCCCTGGACGGAGGGCTGATACCCACTAATCGTGGAGCAGGCTCATCACCGCAGAGATACCAAGGTGCCGGGCCAGGCCTTGCCAGCAGCTCTATAGCCACTCACTTCATGCTTCTGGTGGCAAATTATACTTGACGGTCAACTTAAAATCCAAGGTCCTCTCAAGAGAAACCATAGTGTGATCGTGGGGATAAAGCAGCAGCACATACACTTTTGACAGGATGGATTTTTCTTGTGTGTCAGGAAGAGCCTCCTTCTGCGCGTATCCATGCCCAAACCCGGCCGCCTCCATTGCCGCCCCCACACACAGACCAGAGGTTGACGCGTCTACCCGGCGCTGCCGTCTGAATCTCACAGGGAGCTCACAGCGCTGGCAGGGCTTGTTTCGAAGCAGAGGGCTGCTGAAATTCATGGAGGTCTTAGTTAGGCTTGGTTCAGCGAGCATGAAATGAAGTTAGAAATGGGAAGAAAAGCCACATCTCGGCAATCAAGTTTTCATCTTATTTAATCAAACACGTATTTGCATACTTCTTTGGCACAGACGTCAGGTTCTCCAGTTGATGAGCTAAAGCAAAAGCTGCCAAGAGAAACTGTTTTGGTTCCCTCTATTGAATAAGAAACACTTACCCCACATTTTCAGCATAAGCCTTTGATGGCTATTAGAGGCATTTTAAAATCCATTTGGGTGTCCTTTTGGTTATTTAATTCCAGAAACGCAATCTGGTTTTCAGAGTATTTAGAGGAGGGATACTTAATTTTAATAGTATTATCAATCTTGCGAAAGTTTAAAAAGCTCGGTCAACTCTGTTTGAGTGGGCAATCCAAAAGTATTTATATTTGGTCCAAGAATGCAATTGTTTGCTTACACTTGAATGAGGAAGTTGGATCTGTAGCATGGAAAAGTACTTGATGTTTATAGCATCTTGGAATTAGAAGCATAAAATCAGCCTACAAATAAGGGAATTATTTAAGCCTAAGTCCTTTCAAGCATTCTTCATAATACCTCTTCACATACAATGTTGTCATACTGATTAATACATAATCTCCTCCTTTAATACCTTCCAGCTAAAAAGCAAACTGATAGTTGAACAAACCAAATTCAATTCGGAGGCTGAAAACTTTAGAAGTGCCAAAAATATATAACCCTAAAATAATTCAACTTACTCTTGAAGATACGCAAATTATATATTAAAAGTTCCAGCCTATCAAATATACGTAGAAGGTTTCAGTTGCATAGAAAATAGGCATTTATCAATAGTTGACAAATTTCCCCATACCATACATCTCAAGAAGAGCAGAGGACACACTGTTTGCCCCCAGTGAAATTGTAACCAAGGAAAGAAATGGTGTGATTCATCCTCAGAAGATGGACAGGGCTTTCTCCAGCTGTATCTTTTGCAACCTCCCTATTGGCCACTGATTTCAGTGGTTCCTCTTTTCCTCACACCATTTGTATTCTGGGACCGTGATCATTTTTATGGCTTGGGAAAAAGAAACACTGCCTCAACACATTGGAGGTTTCCAGCTTTAGATTTTGTGAGCCAACCCTAGGAAAGGAAAGAAGGCGGAGCTAAAGACAAAAATCCAGAAACCACCCAGATGTGAGTAGCCTCAGTTAATGTTCCCCAAGCCCCAAACTCCCCATGCCTGGGGCATATCCATCTCATGTACCAGAAAGGCCATACAGTACTCGGCCAGCTCCTCATCTTCTACTCCCATCTCGAGACTTTATGGTCTTTATTCACAACAGAAGTAACCTGGCAGGTTATTGTCTTAGCAATGAAGTTGTTATCCCTGGAATTTCTCTTCCAAGCTCTGCATTTTCCTCAAAGACCTCCTCTGACCAAAAGTCCACGGCCACTATCTACTGAGTATTTAGCTTATATGAGCTACTTTCACAAGTGCTTTGCATATTGTAACTCAAAACAACCTAACTATTACCATGTCCATTGTACTCAGGAGGAAATACAGAGAGAGGTAGAAGAATTTAATATGACCTTGAAGACGGACTTCAAGGCGTAGGATCTGAACTATTAACCTTATCGTCCTCTTGTACATCACACTTCATCAGAGTGTTTCCTCGGCCTGACATTAATCATCTGATTCCCACCACTTGCCTCGATAGACATATATACTGAGTTCTAATTACATAACAGGAACTGGAAGTAATTACTTCAAGATATATGAGCCAACAGAAAGTCCATCTCTAACTACTATCACTTGATTTTCATTTGCATCTTTCACCAGCTGATTATGGATCCTGATTTATGCTGGCCCAGAGGGCAAGGGCGTTTTAATTCAGTAAAGAATACTGCCTCCTTTCTAGAACCCAAAATTCATTTATGGAAGAGAATGATATCTTCGTGTGAGTTCCCTAAAACCGTCTAATCTGTCTCAGCATAGAGGACAGAGAGGGTACGCAGTAATAGGAATTTTAAAAGGCAAAGCAATATGACCTAGAAGTTAGAAAACACCAGAAGTTCAAAAAATCATAATAATAAACACAACACTTACTTTTAAAATGTCTGCTATGTGCCAGTAATATGACAGTGATTGTAATAACAATGATAGTAATAATGAATCCTTATGTAATGTAAAATTTCTACTCAAGAGTAGCTGCAACAGATATTTCAAAGAACAGGAGGAAACTAATTTTATGAAAGAAAGCCAAAATAGTCATCAAATGAAAGAATTCATGTTTATGTAAGTGAAAATATTAGAGAAACTTGTAAAATACATATTTTTAAGAACCTGGCAGGAACAGAAAGCATAAAATCAAAAACAAGAGGTGATAAATTAAAAGGAATTGTGAATCAAATATTGGTAGATATGAAAAATATGTGAATTTAAAAATCAGAAAGTTAAAAGTATAGCCATTGAAAAATTTGTAATAGATATTACATATAATACAGAATTGACACAATTGAAAGAAAATTATTAAATTGGAAGATAGTCCTATTGAATTTATGTAAAATGCAGTACAAAGTAATAATAAACTAAAAAACTACAAAAGAAAACTCTAACATACTATAGATTAAAAATAGCAGAAGCAGTATTGGAAGAAATAGTGGCTAGAATATTTTAGGAAAAAAATAAGAACATGAATCAACAGATTAAAGGAACATAATGGAAACTTAGAATACTTTTTTAAAAATCAAACCATAAAATATGCATTTATTAGTTGACATAGCAATTCCACTACTAGGAATTTATCCTAAGGATACATCTCAGTAAGCCCGTGTTATATACAAAAGCTTATTCATGGTGAACTTTCATAATATTAAAATAAGAAACAACTGCATTGCTCATCTATAGGGAACTAGTTGAATAAAACGAGGTTTTTCCACAAAATAAAATACATGTAGATATTTTTAAAATCAATAAATCTCTCTACAAACTAATAGGGAGTGAATTACAGGATGCTAAGTGAAAAAGCAGAGAAGAGTATATAGCATGTTTTGTGTTAGAAGGACAGGAAAATATGTATGCAGACATGCTTACTTTTTCAAAAAGTAAAACAGGACAGATTAAAACAGAAGCAAACAACAATGACAGCAGAAAAAGCCACTGTAGGAATAAGGCGACAGGGTTAGGAAAGGGACTAAGACTTCTCCGAACATATAGTGAGGGGAAAAATGAATATAGAAAAACTTGGATGAAAGAAGCAATGAAGAATAAATAAATTAGTTTGAAAATGTCAGCAAATCTATTAACAACTTTTATTTTAAAAAGCTATTATTATTATGCTGTGTTGATTTTTAAATATTGGAAATAAATTCTGTGATGACAAAAGATTGAAATGCCAAGTTCTTTAATTTCTTCAGGAGGAAGAAGATGCTGAGTATCTGTAGCCATAGTTTAGAAAAAAAATGAAAATGTGTGTTAGAAATAAAACAGAAATCACTAAGTAATTAAAAAGAGAATCTATATACCTCAAACCAACAAAGGAAACAAGGAAAGCATCAAGAAAACTGCCCATCAAAGACATGAAAAAAATAAAAAGTTAAGTGAAACAGAACCAATATAAGGTATGTAAGATACATCAGAAATGTGAAAATGTAAGTCGATTAAAATCAGGTTTACAAGGTTAACCAAAGAAAGAAAATTTGAAAATAAAGAAAAACAAGGAAGTAACTAAAATAATGTCTACAGATCATCAATAATAGCAGATTAGGTAGACTTTAAGGAGAATATACATGTAATTTACAGTTGAAATTCCTCTTTTATACTTCCTTGATTCTCTCTCTATCCACTTCCTTTCCTCAAAAGAAATGCAACTCAACAAGTGATGTTTCTTAACGGTTAGTTGCACCCTGGTATATGAAACCATATCAGTGAAACTTTTATCCTGTTGTGTTAAAATCTATTGTTCTCTCCTGCAATTTGGGTGGACCTTTTATGAGTGCATGACTTTGTAATATCATGTCCTAGTTGCCTGGCAATTTTTGACATTATTCAAAAAGCACATCCATCAATATAACTACCATCTCGTCAGAAGTTCTTACATACTAGGAAAACTCTTCATGGTAGATGCACAATTTCCAAAATTCTAATTTTCATTAGAAAGCTCTATTTTTATCATAAACAACAAATATCATCATTTTGTTGCTGTTCAAGAGACAGGCACATTTGTTCAATTCTGAGAAAGTAAGAGCCAAACATAAGTCTGAATAACCATTGTCTGCCAATAGTTTTTTCAAGTAAAAATGGCATTCTATGAAAGAAAAACTACTAGTTCCTGTAGCATCTCAAACAATGGCACCAGTGCTTTTTGTTGCGATCACCACTATATTTCAGTATGCAATAGTACTTTATGCAAACTTGCCATTTTGTCACCCAGCATATTAAAAAGACATGTATTCAAGGGTCAATATTTGATCAATTTAATAATTTTTTTACTGCTTCTGCAAAGGCATTCTTAAGCAAAGCTGGTTTTGTGACGAGTATAATGCCCGGTACTGTTTGGTGCCACTGCCATGATATATGCTAAGATGCCATCGGTTTCACCTACCACTGCTTTTACACCACCAGTGCAAATGTCAACACGCATAATAGCTAATAGTAATATAATACCAAATAACAACCAAGTATTATTATAAAAATAGTTGGGAACTCGTGGATCCACTGAAATGATTTCAGGAGTTTCCAGAGGTCCACAGGCCATACACTGAAAACCGTTGCACTGTGCCATCCCACTTCTCAAAAGTATGGGTATAAGCCAGGGATGGCAAATAAAGGCTATCCTCCCCCCACCCCTGCGAAACACACACACACACACACACACACACACACACACACTCACACACACACACATGCACGCACACATGCACA
The DNA here is from genome assembly GCA_004027375.1 of Macroglossus sobrinus. Lineage (NCBI taxonomy): Eukaryota > Metazoa > Chordata > Mammalia > Chiroptera > Pteropodidae > Macroglossus > Macroglossus sobrinus. The sequence continues at coordinate 14,508 of PVKZ01007109.1, read as the reverse complement.
CACACAAACACACAATTGGTTCCTTTTAAATGAGTCAAATTTAGATTTTGAATAACAATCCTTTGATTTTTTTCGACCTTAACTATAATTATCATGGCTTGTCTCCTTCCTTTGACCATGTTGAGTCTTCCTCTCCTGCATCACCTACTTCCTAAGATAAAGCCCCATCTTCTCACCCATGGACACCTATCATGAATCCCTACATATTTCCCAATAACCACACCTACTTTGTCCCTGTATCCTGCTACTGCATTTTTTAAATCGGGTTCCTTTAAATATGGGTGTAGAGGTAAACAACTTTCTTTCAAAAATAATGCTTATTAAGTAGTCCCCAACTGCTAAACAGCGAAAATAGAAATGACTCACAGACAAAAATGGCTGCCAGTGCCAGCTCTCCCATCCTCAGACACACAAACACTTTTCTTGCTTTAGGAAACCACTGTAAAAAAAAAAAAAGAGAGAGAGAGAGAGAAACATGGAGTATTCAGGGAATTTGTAGTTTCAGAACTTGAAAAAGAAGTGTAAATATTTTGAACAAGCATTACTTGAGCATGCAAATGTTTGTTAAATTATTAATAAAAATGGAATATTAAAAAATCAGAAGTAACTTAAGAAAAATGATTTTGGGGGGGACAATATTCTCAGCAGGGCTGGCTTGAATACATCTTGAATCCTTCTGCCACATACATACACACACACACACCACCACCAGCCCTCACTCACAATTTCCACTTGATCTCATGGCTTAAAATTCTTCCAAAAAGAGACTCTTCTGAATTGAGAATCTCAATGCGCAAGCATGTCTTGGTTGATTCAAGATCTCTGTTATTTCTGGATGGGAGTGGGGTCAGAAGGTTGATCATTTCGGAATATGAAAAGGAGAAATCAATGTACAGAGAAAAGAAAGTCATGAGGAATTAGGCAAACTAGGTACAGCAAGCGAAGGAGAAAATGCCAAAGACATTTCATGAACTCAAAAATCTGGCCTTAAGGTCAGATCAGATGTTAAAAAGATAAGAAAAAAATAGTCATTTTCGTAATTTCTGCTTCTGACTGCTGAACTGCATGGTTTCTAACAGCAGATAACAGGACTTGCCCCTCTGCCATCAGTCGTTCAGTTAGAGATACATCGGGTGCCACACACAGAACCAAATTAACGTACAACAAGTGTTTTCTCAAGCAGTTGTGTTATAGAAGAAGCCACATGTATTCTCAAAACCTATAGATACAGGAATAGCTATAGTTATGAGAATACAAAGGATTCGTTCACAGAATGGTATGATTTTGAACAACAGATTTACAAACATAGATTTCACACATGATTCCTTTGTTGGTTGAGCTTTTTGTCTTTAGGATTACTATTTTTTTTTTAATTTTCTGTTCTTTTTCCTCTCTTCTTTGAGGATCCTGGGTACCTTAGCAGATGGCAGCTAGAAATGGGCAAGTGAAGGACGGTCCTGCCCTCAGAAAGCCCTCGCAACATAGCAAAGGAACTCATTGCTGAGGCAAAAACAAGATGAAAGAGAGAGGAAAATGTGAAATATGTTAAGAAAAAGAATTCAGTTGGATGTTTTTTCTTTCAAAGTGTTTTTCTCACTACTTTCTACTAACATTTGGATCCTTACAAGAATGAATGTTTGTGTCACTGCAAAATTCATGTATTGAAATCCTAACCACTGACGTGATGGCATCGGAAGGTGGGGACTTTAGGAGGTGAGGTCATGAAGGTAGAGTCCTCATGAATGGAATTAGCATTCTTATCAGAAAAGACAGGAGAGCTTGCTCCATCGCTCTGCTCTCTCCATCACATGAGGATGCAAGAGGGTTCTCACCAGAACCTGAGCATGATGACCCATGACCTCCGAGTTCCAGCCTCCAGAACTGTGAAAACATATATTACACTGTCCATAAGCCACCTCGTCAATGGTGATTAATTTGTTATTGCAGCCAGAAATAAGACAATAATTTCATGAAGAAAGTCCTCAAGAAAAATTTTTAAATCAACCAGATACAAAAATATTTTTTCAAAGACGGGTACTTAATGTATTATTCCTCCCTCCCTGTACTCCTTCATGCTGCATAGCAGACAACCACAATGAGCTGACTTGTTCATATTTATGCATTTGCAGGGTTTAACCTCTTCACTGCACCGACAAATCAAGCACAACTATCCAAGTGTCACTGTTCTGCCCACAATCCATGCTCTCCTCAGAGATGACACTGTTGGCAGCTTTTTAAATGGTTGACATTACATAATAGGCACTATGCAGAAATGTCAGTCCCCAATGCAGTCTGCCTGCCACACTCCAGAAGTTACCCTTGGCGAAGTTCATGCCAGAACGTTCTCTTCCACTGAGTGCTTAAATGCTCTTAGCAGGAAGAGTGAATAGATTCTGTTCCCCATTGAGAATCTGAAAATAAGTAGGTTTGTAAGGAGTGGAACCTCTCCAGCCAGCAATCTGTGCTTAGGAATGAGCTCTTGACCCATAGGAATTTGTTAAATTCACTTTCAGACTCTCTGCTTGTTTAACTTTTCTCTTGTGCTCGCAGAGAGTTGTCTCATTTGATGCATCGCCAGCCTTCTCCCCTGCTTTTTCTTTTATCCATGGCTGTGTGTTGTACTTTGTCTTCCAAATAAGAACTGTCATTGCTACAGCCTTTACTGAGAACCCCTCTCCCCACCCCCCAGTAGGGCAGGAACCATTCTCTCCTTCTGATGAACTTGACCAAGCCAATTTTCCATCAGCTTTTCAGTTCTGAGTTTGACTCTTCAATTGAAGGAAAGACAAGTTTTTGCAGCCCGGGGTCTAACCTAGCTTCTTCCCTTGTATAGTTGCAGCATAGATGTTGAAGAATATTTGCAAATGACTCCAATCTAGGTCTCTCTTTGGATTCATTTATAGGCTTCTTAGAAATGACTCCCTTCCTGGCTGCTTCCTCCCTGGCCCCTTGGAACAACTGACATTTATATAATAGCAGCGTTGACAGCACAGTGCTTTCACACACAAACAATAGGAGACAAAATAAACTAATCACTTGTCACAAGCCAGGAACTGGGCAAGACACATAACAAGTGCTACTATATCTAATCTTCAAAAATCTCTATTGGGTTTTACTATTCTCTTTTTACACATGCAGAAAATGAAATACATACCTCTGAATGGAATTTTGCCATGTGGTTTTTGCACAAGCTACACCAAAATTCATGAGTCCATCATTCCAGTTTTTGTTTCTTAAGGAGACTTGTGAGGGTCAGAGACCATCCTGATACTTATGATTATATCTCCATATTTTACAACTGTTTTGCTCATAATTTATTTAATAACTTTCTTAGTCACTTGGATTTTATTGAGTCTTTTCAAAGCATTCAACTGAATGTTTAAAGAAACAACACTCTTTTTTCTTGTTGAGCTCACATTAAAAAACCCAGCCTGAGAGCTTGTTTGGAGATTCTAGCAGGGGAGCGTAGCTACATGCATGTGCTTGATCAAAGAACGAATCTCTCCTCTATTAGCAAAAGTTGTCCTCTTTGACCAAGTGTGCAGCTTCAGGAGGGATACACATGGAGTGTGAGGGAGGAAGAGGATACCCGCCTAGCTAGACAGATCAGCCAAATCAACTCTGGCAATCAATGGGGTGACAGATGTCTCAGTCTGATCTCTCTCACATCCTACAAAGTGACAACAATCAAAACAGCATGGTATTGGCAGAAAAACAGACACACAGATCAATGCAACAGAACTGAAAGCCCAGAAATAAATCCACATATATGGGCAAATAACTTCTTTTAAAAAGAGCCAAAAACATACAATGAAGGAAAGAAAGCCTCTTCAATAAATGCTGCTGGGACAATTGGAAAGCCACATGCAAAAGAATAAAACTAGACTTCTAGCTATCACTATACACGAAAATTAACTCAAAACAGATCAAAGACCTAAATGTAAGACTTAGAGCAATAAAATACATGAAACATAGATACCAAACTCATGGACCTTGAACTTGGAGAGGATTTTATGAATTAGGCCTAGAAGGCAAGAAAAGTAAAAAAAAAAAAAAAAAAAAAAATGAATGGGACTATGTCAAACTAAAAAGTTTCTGCACAGCAAAAGAAACTGTCAAGAAGACAAAGAGGCAACCAACTGAATGAAACAAGATATTTTCAAACAATGCCTCTGATAAGGTCCCGATATCTAAAATATATAAAGAACTCATACAACACAACAAGAAAAAACAAACAATCCAATTTAAAAAAATGGGCAGATAGTTCTCCCAAGAAGACATACAAACAGCCAACAGACGTATGAAAAGATGCTTCACTCACTATTAGGGAAATGCAAATTGAAACCACAGTGAGATACCACCTCACCCCTTAGAATGGCCATCATCAACAAGACAAATAATAACAAATGTTGGAGAGGTTGTGGGGAAAAAGAGACCTTTATATACTGCTTGTGGGAATGTAAATTGGTGCAGCTACTGTGGAAAACAGTATGGAGTTTCCTCAAAAATTAATAATAGAATTACCATATTACCCAGCAATCTCTCTTCTGGGTATCTACCCCAAAAAATTAAAAACATTTATCTGCAAAGATGTATGTATGGACCCTGATGTGCATTGCAGCATTATTCATGGTGGCTAAGATATGGAAATAACCAAAATGTCCTTCTATAGATGATTGGATAACGAAGATGTGGTACATTTATACAATAGAATATTATTATTCAGCCATAAGAAGAGATGAAATACTGCCATTTGGAACAATAGATAAATCTCAAGATTATTATGCTGAGTGAAATGAGTCAGATGGTAAAAGTTGAGAACCATATTATTTCATTCATATGTAAGATTTAAAACTGAAAGCAACAAATGAACAACACAAACAAACAAAAAATTATAGACACAGATGACAGTTTAGTGGTTACCAGAGGGAAACAGGAAGGGAGGTGGATAAGGGTAAAGGGGTCAAATACATGGTGATGGGCAGAGATTTGACTCTGGGTGCTGAACACACAATGTAATATATAGATGACGTATTGTAGAATTGTACGCTTGAAACCTATACAATCCTAATAAAGAAAGAGAGAGAGAAAAAAGAGAGAGAGAGAGAGAGAGAGAGAGAGAGAAAAGAAAGAAAGAAAGAAAGAAAGAAAGAAAGAAAGAAAGAAAGAAAGAAAGAAAGAAAGAAAGAAAGAAAGAAAGAAAGAAGGAAAGAAAGAGGAAAGGAGAGGAAAGGAAAGGAAAGGAAAGGAAAGGAAAGGAAAGGAAAGGAAAGGAAAGGAAAGGAAAGGAAAGGAAAGGAAAGGAAAGGAAAGGAAAGGAAAGGAAAGGAAAGGAAAGGAAAAAGAAAAAAGAGAAAAAAGAAAAAAGAAAAGAAAGAAAGGCTCTGGGTCTAAAAAAAAATACAAATAAATAAAATAAAAGCCCAACTGACTTTTACTGAGAGAAAATTTCAGCCGGTCCATGCGGGAGTGCAGGGACATACCAGATAGTAATTTTGCAGGCTCAAACCTCAGTATGAGCATTGCAGAAAATGGAGGTCAGCAGTTTTACCACTGGTTGATGTGTATGGTACAATACTACTTGTTCCTTATGTACATGCCTCTGTTATTATGAGCAGAGCAACTGAAATAGGCAGAGTACCCTTCCAAATGTTAACAGATTCACTTTGGTTTGTTGCCTAATTAGCTCAATGTATCCTGGGGTAATCTGAGGGCATTACGAGGGTATTTCAGCATGGATGGCAGGGTACGGTTCCAGGGTAAAGCTGCATACATTTTTTAAACTGTTAGGCATAAGCTGTGGCCAAGAGTTAAATCTGTACTAAAACAGGATTCAAGGTTATTTCTTAACAGATGAAGTACAAAACACCACATACACCCTGGGTGTCTTGTGACAGAAACACATCCATTTATCCATCTATCCATTCTTCCAACCATCCATCCATCCATCCATCCATCCATCCATCCATCCATCCATCCATCCATCCATTTATTCAACTATATTTACTAAGCACCTTTTATGTTTCAGGTGAGGAGGATACAATCATAAACCAAAATTGGCATGGTCACTCTCCTAGCAGAGTTCTGGGGCTTTGACAGAGCCCTCAGAGAGACAAAACTTAAATTGTAACTACAGAGTACTGTAAAGGAGAGGCATTTTGGTACTTCAATTTCACGTGGTCAGGAGGTCAGGGATGGCTTTCTGAGAAATGACACTTCAAATCAGAAAAAGGCACAGGAATCAGCTTAGTAACAAGAAGAAAGAACATTCAGTAAGAGGGAATGACATAAAATGACCCTGTTATTGGGGCAAATGAAGCAATTTCATGGGAATAAAATTATCAATAAGGATAACAAAATGACTTCAGCAGAAGAGATGTCCCAGAAGGAAATACTGGACTTGCTAACAGAAGTGTGACACATTGAAAGTTTCAGATTTCCCCTTGGTGATTTCCAAGGAACAAACAAACCAGCACGATCGAATGCCTTGGAGAAAGACAAGCAAGAACCAACTCAGTGATCAAACTCCCAGGGCGCAGAGTTAGAGGTGGAGGAGTGTCTGGAATGAGAATGACCAGAAACAGCTACGGAAAGGCCACGAGGCTGCATGTCAGGGGACCTGAGTCAAAGGGGACCTCTGTCAAATGGCAGTTGTGTGACATTTGGGAAGTCATTACTTTCTCAAGAGACTGTGACCCCATCCTTGGGTCTAAATCTTGACTGTGTTCCTTACTAGTACATCTCCTTGGGCAAATAACACAACTAATCTGAACCTCAGTGTTTTCTCCTTGAATAAATAAAACTAATAAGGGCTTCTTCTAGAATTATAAGCATCAAAGAGATCAATGTAAAATGCTTATTTGTCACAGCTGTTGTTGGTGCTCCATGCATGTCCCTCATAGCTGACAGTGTTCGCTGACAGATTTCCAGATGATGGGACCTACATTGTCTGCCTGAGGACTTGCTGTCTGAATTCTTGAAAAGTCACTTTTTTCTATGCAAAAGTCACACCTCCCTGCATTTCCCAAAAGTCTTCAGGGGACAATCACAGAGGTGAGCATAAGTATTCCAGCTTCTTCACCCTTTAATTAAAATACATCTGAGGTTTCCTTTTCTCAGATTTTCTCAGAGAATTAAATTCTCCCCATCTCGTGCTTCTAGAATGAACTACTTGCACTCAAGCAGGGTCTGCTTCTGGGAGAATCCCATTTAGGACATCGTATAATATCTATCACATAATAAACACTTAATGAATATTTGATGAATTTATGATTTATGATGAAAACTCTTATACTTACTAAAGAAAATAAGTTTTCTAGGTTAACTCTAAAGATTGGTCCAGCATAAAACTTAGAATAGACAGGGTTCTTATTTTTTTCTGGGACACAAAATGAGGAGTAGCTATATGGGTGAAGTAAAAGGAAACTAAATTCAAAGCAGAAGCCACCTGGACTTTTAAGAATGCCAAGCAAAGACCTGAAGGTAGCAGCAGATGTTATTAATGCATTATCTGAAGGAGCTTCAAGAAACTACAAAAAGCCAAATGCTGGTGCTTTCCCTAACACAAGCCCAGACTCTTGTTGGTACCACAGATTTAAGAACTAGCCTCTCCTTCTTTCTTTCAATATTTCAGAATAGTCCACTGTGTAAAGATGCAATATGTTACATAGTTTTACATATAGAATTCAGGGACGCTCACAGCAACGAGCAGGCCCATGGATGGCTTGCTAATCAGTCAGAAGACAGCTGGGTGGTTATAAGTGTTTTTCAAGCGTAAAAGAAGTTGGTTCTGTTCACAACCAGCTCCCTCTGCAATGGCAAGCCTACCTTTTGGAGATAAGTATGAAGGTTAATAGTAGCAAACTCCAGACAATAAGGACATGGTACAAAAGGGGAGTGACCATCAGCCATGAGCTGCGTGAGTCATTTCATTCCAGAGCTCTTCTTGTGGGCTTCAAGCTCAGGATCACACAATTGTACTATTCTCATCATTAAATAGTACTATCTTTATAATAAAAATCTCTTAGGAAAACTGTGGTCAGCAGGCTTCCAGATCGAGAACACTGAACTATCTAGTAGAGTATTTTTCTCAGAGTGTTTGTGTATGTATGTGTGTGTGTGTGTGTGTGTACTTTCAAGCCAAGAGAAGAAAACTAACTCTCAGACTTTACCTTGATCTTTAAAACTAATAATTTTCATGGTTTACTATGTGGTAGGCACTGGGTGGAATATTTTGTGTGCATTATTTTATTTATCCTCATAACCATCCTCTAGTGTTAGCTGTCTGTGACTGCATAAACCATTTTAAAATTTGTGTCTTAACATAATAACCATTTATGATTTCCCATGAGTCCAGGCCAACTGTTCCAGGCCAGCTGATCTCAGCTGGGCTCGCTCATATGCCTGAGGTCTTGGCTGGGACAACTAGGCTGACCTGGCTCTGCTCCACTTGGTCTCTCATTCTCCAGGAGGCTAGTCCAGGCGTGACCTCATGGTGGAGGGAGGGTTCCAAGAAAATGGAAGCCTGGGCTTTGAGCTAGCATATCTTCCCTTCCACCACAATATGCTGCCTACACAGGTTAGCCCTGATTCAGAAAGTGGAGAGAAAGACCTCCATCTCCCGATGGGGAATGCTTCAAAGTCACCCTGCAAAGGCCATGACTATAGGGAAGGGTGAAGAATTATGACCATTTTTTCGATCAGTACAGGACACCTGGTAATCAGTATAACAGACTCACTGATATTGTGAGGATAAAATAAAGCAGATGGTTAGAAATCACAAGGTCTACAGATCTTTATATGCAGTTAGGGCAGAGAGGGATAGGGTTAAAATTCCTTAGAATACTCTCTTATTCTATTCTTCATTTTACGAATTAGATGTCCCCTCTGTTCCTCTGGGAAGCTTCCCCCACTTGAACCCTGGAGGCCCTTAGATATTCCTACAGCACTCTCAAATTCTTCTGTCATAACTCTTACCACATTGTATTGTACTTCCTTGTTTAAGATTTCCTTTAGAAGGTAGCTTTCTGAGGGCACGTACACATCACCTGGCAGAGAGTGTGGCAAAGAACTGCCACACAATAAATATTGTATTGTTTGTTGAATGAATGAAAATTCAGAAAAAAATATGAATGAAATCATAAAGAAATTCACTGTGTGACTGAGAGCAGACAAACTCATGGTAACTCTCATTATTTTTTAAGTAAAGAGACAGGAATTCCTTGTGATCTAGAAATCCTACACTACGTGCTGGGCAGCACGCGGCAAGCTCCCTTCTTGCTCTTTAGAGGTTGTACATTAGAGGACCACAGCATTTTAACACCGTCAAGAAGGGCAGTCAGCCATTTGTCTGCAGGTTCTTGTGCAATTGAAAGCTAAAAGTCTATCAGAGGGTTCTAAATAAGGGTGCATTTCTTGATTGGATTTCTGTCTACTGCAGAGCTTGGAAATAAATTGTTCCCAATTTTTGGTGCAGTATACAGATCTGTTAGACCATTCTCTTTCCAGCTATGTTTCCAATCACTAATTATTTTTTCAGTTTGTACCTAATAAAAATTTATTTTGATCGAAATTGAGTAGTCTTGGTTATATGGAACTAGATTTAGAAAATATTGGGTGGTAGAGAATATATTACAAAATAACAGGGTTGCCTTCTTAGACATGATTAGATCACACAATTTCAGCTTCAAATATATCAAAATTTATGGTAATTTTTTTTAAAAGAACAAAAAATAAATAAAATAAGGTTACCTTTTTCTGCAGTTATTTTTTTATAGTATTTAAGGTTTAACAAAAATAAATAGAGTTTATGTGATTTGCTAAAAATTTTAAGTAACCTCAATAAAAGAGACTTCCTGATTACGAACTTATGAAATAAAATTTGATATAAGTTTAATCATGTTCAGAACATTAGCAAATTGATTAAGCAAGTCAACTCTGAGAAACTAAATTCTCCACAGAAATAGAATAAATAAACACACATAACATTTGACTCAACATTGAACCTATAGGAATTAATTTTACAGGTAACCTATAATACGTTCTCAGAAATGCACATTTAGAAATATTATTGCAGCATTTAATATTAACAAATTAGGAACAATATAATATATGCATATATGTACACATATATATGTGTGTATACATACACACACACAACTAATGAGGTGTCATGCGGCAGTTAAAATGAACAGGGCCACATATCTATACACCAGTATAAAACCTTCTCCAAGACATATTGTTAAGTGTAAAAGAAAAGCAAATTGATAAACAAAGTGTATGCATATTAAAATTTGCATTTGATATTTAAAGAAATGGTACAAATGTATTCTCTGGAAGGGTATATTAAACTCAAGTAAGAGTGACTGTCTCCTAGGTGAGAAACAGAGGTTAGCAGAACAACAGTGAGAGGAGGAGTTACTTTTCACTTTATTTGTTTCATAGTTTTAAATTTTTTTAGATTATACATTCATTATGTAATCAAGAGCATTAATAGCAATGCCAAAAACAACAAATAAAGCAAAACCTGCATCTATGGAATAGAACATTAATGAAAAGGTTAATAACGATATTTCAAACAGGAACAAACCCAGAGGTAGAAAGAATGAACAGTGTCCAACGTGCAAATACAAGCTCCAAGGACAAATACAAGTTCCCAAAACAAATACAAGCATACTTAAGGTATCTAGTTAGGACTCAAGAATAAGTTTCAATAAAAAATTACACTTGCTGTTACATGAATTATATAGTTTATGCCTTACCCTAAAAAAAGCTTTCATCCTAACCAAGAACATAAAAAAGGACACAGTTGTGTTTGTACACACACGCGCATATACAACAGTGGCCATCCTAAGCAGTGTCATTTGATAAAGTGGATGTATTTCTCATCTATTTTGGAGAACTGAGACATCCAAGATTTTCAGATAAGGATAATGTGGTTTGAAGAACAGAGACCAGAGCATTGTGTCTGTTTTGAAATGAAAATATTAGTTTGCACTTCAAAACAGATGAAACAGATAAACAAGAAAACCCAAAAGGACAGGACTTCCACTTCTATGGCCTATCTGACCAATTCTTCCACTGAAAACAACTATCAAAACTGAATAAGACACAAAACAAAAACTAAACAGTTCTTTCGAGGGCACCAGTGAGCAAGCAGTTAGGCAAGACAAACTGCGCTGAGATCCCCAAGAAAGAAAAATGCACTGAGCTGAACCCAAATCCTCAGCCACTTTTTCTTCTTTATGCTGATTTTTTATTAGCAAAGTAAGGGCTTCTAAGCAGAGGGCAGTGGCTCAGAGTTTCAGCCTTTATTTTTGGACTAAGGAGACAAAATAAATTGAAGTTCAGTGTCTTTAAAACAACCAAGAATGGAGGAGCCAAGACCTGAGAGAAGAGACAATCACTTGGAAGAAGAAGCGAAGACATTCTTTTTTAAATTCCTAATCTGTGACAATGAGGAGCCTCTAAACCAAGTAGCTAGGATCAGCTCGTGGCTAAAAAGCTAACCTAGAACTTTCTCAGGAGTCTCGTGGTGTTAGAGAGATGAAAATTTAAGGTCAGAACTCACCATGAATAAAAGGCCCTTATACTCACCCAGGTTTTTGATTAAAAGCAGTGAGGACAAGGCCTCTAAAAGAGAAAGAATAGGAAAGAGACAAGCTCACAAGGATGGAACCCTGACTCCAATTATTGTAATCCCTTACAATCCCTGATTAGAACAAGGTGATCTGTCTCAGCTCTGATAGTTGTTTAATTTTAAAAAATTTTTTCAATTAAGTTTATTGGGGTATCATTGGTTAATACAATTACATAATACTCTCTGGAGAAAACTAGCATCTAGAGCTTCTAAAATTCTTGTTCACTAGGTTCACTATTTGATTAAAAATACACACACACACACACACACACACACACACACACACACACACCAGAAATATCAAGAGACAGGACAAAGTGGCTAAAAATGTTTTAGATACAGATAAGAGAAAATAGAAAAAGTACATAATCCTCTATCTATTAAAGAATTTGAATGTGCAATATTATAGTTTCTTACCAAAAAAGAAAAACATATGTGCATCAGTACCAGATGGCTTAACTGTCAACTTCTTGTGACTTTTAACATCCCTAACTAGCATCCTCATGTTTGGCCAGTCACAGAAGATGGGGAGATTGCACTGGTGCTTGCAAACCATGCAGTTGTCCACCGAGAATTTTCAGGAAACGTCCACTTGTAGGAGATACCTGGGCCACCACCCCACCTTCCCAGGCCACCAACCATTTCACTGCCATCCCTGAGCACATGTTCTTAGAATCGTTACACCTGAGCAGGGTTCTTATTGCTTTCTGCAGTTTTAAGTTGTATTCACACTCTCTAAACTGGCTTACTATTTAAGAGATAGACAATACCAAGAGTTGACGAGGTAACAAGAATGTGAAACCACCAGGATGCTCATCACTGTTGGTGGGAGTAGAAACTGTTACAAGTTGCTTGGAAAATGCGGGGCAGGATGGCCGAAATCTGGACTTATGAATCTACTCTTATTGGCAATTGTACTTCTTAGTATGTCCCCAAGCTAAACGAGAGCTTGTGTCCACCAAAAGGCACAGAATCATTTTTTTTTTTAACAAAACCACAAACCGGAAACAACCCCAATATCTATCAATAGTAAAGTAACTAAATACATAAATAATTTCCTAAAGTACATTCACATACTGGTATTACTCAAAAGAATATAGAACACATTACTGCTACACCAAACATAGACTAAGAACATTATTTTTTAAAAGCCATACGATAAAAAGTTCACACGCTGAATGAGTCCACTACATAGAAAAGTCCAAAAATCAATCCAAAGGTATTCGGAGTTGAAATGAGCTAGGCAAACTGCACAGGTAAAGGGCACAGTGGCCACAAGACTGTCCTCACCTTGAGTATAAGCCACAAGCCCAGCGTCCCCAGGGCCATGCTGACTTCAGGCCAGCTGGCTGCAAATTCAGGGTCTCCAATAACTAGCCTCAGGTTCCATAATTTGCTAGAAAGACTCCACTCAGAACTCAGAAAGCACTATACTTACAATTTCAGTTTTATTATAGAAAAAGGACATGAATTAGAACCAGCAAAGAAGAAAAGCTAGGGATGAATGGGGCTTGAGCGGGTTCCAAACGTGTAGCCTCCTACCCACAGGGATGCCTTCCTTTGCTGAAACAGACCTGTCACAACACACACGGACTACTGCTGCTGACCAGGGCAGCTCACTGAAGACTGTGGTGTCTAGAATGTTTTTCTGAGGCTTGATTGCATGTTCCCTGCATAGCTGACCTTTAGCCTCAGTCCCTCCTGTAGATTCAGGCTAATACCTTTCATCTAGTTCTTCCAGGATCGGATATGATGGCGTGTCTCAAAGGTCCCATCGTAAACCACATGGTTACACTTTCTAGTGGTCGAAGCCCCAGGCAAACAAAGATATCGCTCTCAGGCTGGACATTCACGGGCCCAGAGATCACCTCCCGGCAGCTCAGGACAGCGTCCAGGTCTCTGTTTGGGTAAGATTAATTCCACACTGCACAGTCTTGATGGCAGAACGGCAGTTACATTTCAGGGCATGAGACAGGCAGGCAGGGGAGGGTTCTGACTGTGAGGATACAGGCAATGTTCTGTTTCTTGACTTGGCCTGTTTTCTTTGTAACATTCAGAGCTGTATTTTTTTTATGATTTGTGTGCTTTTCTGTATGTGTGTTATACTTTAATAAAACTGTACACTTAAGGAAAAAAATGTAAAAACCAGAGATGTTGCTCAGTCAGAGCAGATATTTAACAGTGTGAAATGAGGAAGGTTCTAGAATCCATGGCTTCCACCCAGTAGGGAAGCGCTTTTCAAGTTGAACTCCACACGGAAGCTGGACTCCTCCTGACTGAGAAACAGCTGCAGAGAAACCCTTCCTGCTGTTAAGGTGCCGAGAACATTCCAACCCAGAAAGGCACAGGGTCACGGATGGTGTGTGGTCCAGAAAAACGCCGAGGAAGAATGAAACATCAGCGTGAAGAAGGAAGAGAAATGGGGAGAAGGGAAAGGAGGAGGGAAAGATGCTTAAAAAAGAGAGAGAGAGAAAGAAGATCACATCAAAATATTTCTTTCGCTGAAAATCCACTCCTGTCTCAGAGTTTCCTACATCGGCCTCTGAGGTGAGTGAGGATTTGTGTGCAAGTGATTCATTAAGAAAAGGCTCTTTGGGGAAACAGCAAAGGGGAAGCAGGACAGTGAAGGGCACCACGCCAAGCAAGGTGGTGATGTCAGGCCAAGTCCCAGCCTCTGACCTAGGCAGCAAGCAAGGGGGCAGATTTAAGAAGTGGTGAAACCAAAGTGGCTTGGCTGCTCCTGTCAAAAAATAAAAAATCAACAACTTGTCCAGCCATTGAAATAAATACCCTCCAAACTTGTGTCTCATACAGAAGCAGGGTCAGATAAGGCCAGGCCATCACTAAATGGTAGTTATTGATGGAGAAGC